>JAQFYC010000112.1:0-86075 GCA_034694165.1 Tomocerus mixtus | reverse complement strand
TTGTGCTTAACCTTAATATAATTGTAATTAATAGCAATACTACTATAATATAATAATTGATAACTGTAATTGTATAACTCTCAGATGTTTCGGGCGGGCGCTGCCTATGTTCGAATAATAAATACATACATACATACATACAATTAAACGAACAAAGTTTTTTTGAAGAAATGTGGATTAGGTTACATCAAGCCGTATGTGCAGTGTCTCTTCTTTATTGTTATTATGTGGCTAAACTGTACGAAAGAAAGTTTGTTTCATTGCGGCTTTGTGAAAGTTTTTAAAAGGCACGGTGACACTGTGGCTGTGAGTGAATGGAAGGTGACTGACACTTATTAGTATAGTTGGATTATTTATTTCATGTCTCATACCTGGATGCGGCTTTAGAATTTATAGTTTTTCAGGGAAGGGATAAATTGCTTGGAATATGGGTCAATGGCGGTATTGTGACTTGTGACATTGACAATTTGGTTAAGAAACCTTAGTGAGTGTTGTAGAATTGTATTGTATTACTTGTCGTCATCTTTTATACCCGTGGCGTATTGTCTTCCTTTACAGACGCAATATAATAAAATGTTTCAACTTATATTGTACAATGTTACACATCTAAAGATAAGGAAACTGTAGATGGATATCTATTATGTTGAAGTAAATGTGGACGTGCTGATACTATGCATATATGTACGGGAAGAGTAAAGTCTATTATAAAAGTGGGGCGAGGAGACACTTCTGTCTAAAAGAAATGTAAATTGAGTACTTTATCTAAAATAGCATATTCTAGTGAGTGAAAGAATGAGTATGATGATTATAGTTTTCCCTCATTTGCTTACTAGTCTCATAAAGGAGTATCTGATAAGCGAACACTCACAAAAGGGTAATTGAAATTGACGCAAATACCTCAGAGAATGTTTGAGAAGAAACTGTTTGAGTTATGTTAACTTATATGTTGGAATTCTGGCTATACGCAAAATATCTTGGAATCTAAATGGCGCACATTGTTCTCTCTTCTTCATAGTGCTAGGCAGTAAGAAACAATTCAACTATTTATAAAAATCAAAGGTCTATCTTTACTAGGGAAACTCACAATTAGTGGTAAAAATGTTGATACTATTGGCAAAAATATTTAGCGAATGCAATTGATAATATAAAGATATAGTATCATATAGGTACAACTGAGAAGTTAAAATAATACTGTAAATGTAAATCGTACACTACGCGTAGCTCTAGATGTTTTTAGTTCTGTAGTCTGTAACTCATGAAACGAAATCTCTTTGTAAAGTAAATTTATTTTGGGAGTGAATCGGTTTAAAGTCAACTAGCTAAAGGAATTGCTAGATTCTCCCTAAAATGCTCAAAAAGTCATATTTCCGGTAACCTGCGTTTTTATAGTTTCCCAGGACTTATTTTAAAACTATTTTTGCAAGTAAGAGAAAGGCTTTCATCTCTGAAGTAGATTGTATTTTCAAGCTACAAAAACAAGAAATTTGATAATCGAAGAAAAGAGAGAATACTTGGTAATAGAATGGAGAGTATTGTAGTTTAAGCCTGGTTCACTTGTTAGCAGTTGTTAGGCAAATTTGGTTGAGGTTTCCTGAGATAAAAAGAAAGACTCTCCACAACGCACAATAGGACTTTCTCTTTCCACATCCTACAATTTGCAAGTAAATGGACAACTAAAGCACAGTTCCAGAATCTCAATTCAAATAATTGTATTACCACTACGCACCCTGAATTCTGAATACTAAAAGATGCCAAAAATTCTAAAAATTCACAAGATTGTAGCATTACGTCGAGACTAATGAAAATCGCCATATAACAGCTATACGTTGCAACTGTATATGGTATGACATTCCAAAGTTTGCAATTATTAAAAACTTACTATTAGTATCAGGGAGATTGTAACATGATGGCGAATTATGCTATTCTTTGCCATGAATAACAGCATACTAATCATCGTATGTATAAATTATCAAGTTTCATAGTTTATAAGTAGTTCAAGTACTCTTTGGTCTCTAATCATAATTTCCGCTACCTATTTGGTATATCTATGTAGCACAATACAGATTGGAATCCGTTGTATATAATATTGCCTATTAATATATACTACCTTATGAATTTGCTCTAGTAGGTTCACTAAGAATTAGGATTTTTAGTCTTTTGTTTATAATGGTAGGATAAATATTTACTTGCTAGTGCTGCTTAACCCATACTCAGGATATCTGTCTGTTCTAATGCAAAACGAACTACAGTTGCAATAAAGTTACCAGACATAATTAGGTATGTGTTTGTTTATTCACCTCTTTGGCACAGACTGCCGCAGCTTGAAACAAACAAAGACATTAGATCACAGCTCAATGGATAAAAAGTTGTACCGTTGCATTTGTATTGTCAAAAGCTTTTAAATGGCGTTCACCATATTATGGTGTAATTTAAAATGTGGGTGTGGCCACAGCGTGGGTGGGCAGCCGGAGGAGTGTGCTGAATAAAATGTCAAAGTTATCCGTCAACTCTGTCAAAGGTTAGCGTCTCCGCGAAGGACAGGCAGACAGACGAAGCATTCTTATAAGGTAGTTTCTCAGCCATTTAACAAAATGATCCCCAGTTACAGTAGGCAACTATTCATTTAATCAATTTATCATTCTTACAGGCACCCAAAGTAATATAAGGGATCCTCCTGACTCTTGAAGGGTTTCTAAAACAATATTATGAGCAAAGTTCCAAAGCAGTATTACACGATAGTTTATCAGCCATAATGAAAGGATCTTGGGTCAATGTAAAAAGTTTCTCCTTCAATAATAAATATAGAACATTCCTTTAGGATAATATAAGGTTGACATGCATAGTGTATAGTTTATATGGTAGCATTATATCTAGCTTTGGATTCTAGTGCGTGATATTGTCATACTAAGCCGGTATGTGGTCCTCCATACACTATACCAGTATAATATATTTAATATATTATAATATAGCAGAAAATTCCTCGCCAGTAGTGCAGTTCACTCAATAAACAAGGTATGCATGTACTATAAATTAAGTCAGAAGAGTTGCTCCCTGCGAGAAGTCTTTCTGACATTACATGCTAAGAAATTGCTATGTGCACTAATAAATGCTAAACCAGCATAATATACTATTTTAGTGATATAAAGAAGTATAGATAGGGAAGATCATGATGTAGAGAAAGCTAGAGAGATAGGTCAAGTATACAAATAGGGGTTTGCATGTACAGCCTATAACTTTCACTTTGTAAGTAAATACATACATACAGTTACGGTAGTGTGGTTATAATATAATGCCACGCTGTCTGTACTAATGTATGCATTGTCTTAGCTCCCCTTGGTTTCCAATAGTGTGAGTGTGGATAAGCTACACTTAACTCTCTCGCACTTGCCACTGTTATGTTGCTACTACAAGCAAAGCCATGCATGCTTTGTTTGATCGATTGAATCTGGCTATCGAAGTGACTAAAGTGTAGCAAATCCTTTACACAATCACTCTACAACACACTGTGCAGTATCTTCTACTTTTTGCACTTTTTGATATACAAGTGTTTGAAATTATTATTTATTTCACAGATCTAGTTTATGTCTTTGTGTTAATTTAAAGCAGAATCATAGGAGAGTCATTATAGATTATAATATAATGTGTTTGTGTTGAGTAGGCATCCTGTTTTATGGGAGATTAAGATAATCCAACAGAGCACCCAGTTTAGAGCTACCACCCACCTGCAATTGCAATATGGATTTCATACTGTTAACTTATACTGTTATTTAAAGCATAGGTTCCATATCTTAGGTAAGTAATTTTAACTTGCAATGTGAGAATAGCAATATCATGGGATCGTAGGACCATTGGAGTACATGAGAGCAGACGGAAGCCCAGGATATTTTTAAACTTCAATTTCGTGACAATTTGTCCCTGGAGAGATTAAATTATGTAGACGAAAGATATTCTGATAATGGTATTGCGAGTGTTGAACTTTGTGAAAGGAGTGTATCGATTTAGTTGTGCAGTGCCATCCGTTTCTTATGACACGATTTTTGTTTTATAGACATTTGAAATCTTTTTGGGATCCTGTTCTTTAGTGAGCGAGTGAAGAAACATTTAAAAGGGATCTTTATTTTTAGTGCTATTACATCAGTGAGTGAAAAAGTTTGTTTCCTTTGTAGGAAAATAGGGTGGTGCTACATGGAATAGGATGGACGCATAAACATGAAGACAATTCAATATGTGATGAGAATTGTGCCAAGAATTTCAATTGAAGTTGACATTGAGTGAGTAGAGGCTCTAATGGAAGGCGCTACAAGTGATGTCAATCTGTCTATGCTAGCTACGCGGATTTCTACGGAAATCACTAGCTTACTCCAGTACAAGTCCTTTTACCACGACCTTCAGGTTTGTTATAAGTAAATATAGAATAATCTTACTTATAGGGTCTCAGCACACTAATGGTCTTCGTCATGCAGGACGCTCCTCTGTTTATAACGTCAACTCCTATATAAACATTAAATAGATAAAGATAACTCTCCAGGTGTGAGATAATGTAATATTAGCGTAAGGAAACAAAAAGAATGCCCAACTCTGGAAAGATTTCGATTGCTTTACCTTAAGTTTATTATTTTGTTAATATAGTTTCAGTATTTCCGTTGCCCACACTTAAAAGTTTGGACACTGGGAAAATTTGGGAAAATCCAGGTGGGATTTGAAAAGATTTTGTTTATATTATTCTACTACTCTGAGCCACTCTCCCAGTTGCCATCCCATAAAAGTTACTGTTCTCATACTTGGGAAGTTATCACCTGTGCAGCCAAAACTATGGTTGTTGGTAAAATAAAACAATGTATTTATTATCTAGGTAGGTTCTTCAGTGCACTAATGCGAAACAGAGTAGGTACCATTGTCTGTTTGTACAAGATAACTTATAAATAGGTAAGTATGTATTGTACAAAGAAAATTTTCATGTACGTTGAGATGACAATCCGTCATATCGAATCAAGGTACGATCCAAACGGGGCCGGAACGCATCAAGGTACGATCCGACTGGGATCGGATCGGAACAAGGCTCGATCTGATCCGAAAAAATCTGATCCGACGGATTTCGGATCGGAATAAAATAATCTCTCTTTTTGTTGAATTACAAGGGGAAATACATTTACTTATGCACAATGACTTGAAACAACAGACAATTAAGTTATTAACAGACATATATAATTAAATTAGAGTTTTTGGTAATATATTACGTGTTTAACATTACAATTTCAATTTTATATAGAAAGCAGGGCAATTAATACACTCAGCGAGTTTTAGATTAATTTTGTGTCTCTACGGATATGTCTCTATTTTTTGTGTGTTTTTTGTTACCTTGGAATCCTAAAAGATTTTAGTCAATTGACAGTTTCCCCGAAATCGTCGTGACCGGTCTCCGAAAAGCTAGAGCACCAAAAAAACTTTGTTATACTAATAGTAAGTAATACTAATGCACGAAGAGTGCAAAACAAGGCTTGCAAAACTGTTTCTGTGCATTTATATTTACAATTATCTACAAACCGCTTTTAACATTCCGATCCGAAATCCGACGGATTTTATCGGATGCAATACCAATCCGATCCGTCGGATTTTTTATTTAGATCAAATTTGAACGATCTGATCCGACAAAATCCGGTCGGCTCGGATTCGAATTGAGTCGGATCGGATTGCCATCTCTACATGTACGTACTTAGGTATAACTATATTTATTTTATGTACCTATACGTATGTAGGCGGCTTAACCAGTAATATCCTTAACTTATATTCTTTCGCATACTATCTTATTGTTTGGAGGTATGAAGTATAATGTAGAGAAAGTAGAAGAAAGCTTTCACATAGTAGGATTGTAAAATTTATTCACCGTGGAGATTTTTTAAATCTAATTTGGAGCTCTATCAAACAAAGTATTTAGTATGGAGCCTAGTCTCATTTATGTATAGAGGCACATTCCCTAAAATGTTATTGCTAGAACAACATTCCTCTGACAATGTGTTTATCCATGTCAATTTGGCTTTGCAAATGTCATTCTACTTTAAGAGACGCTTGGAAGTTATTTATACAGAAAGAACACTTTGCACGAAATTGTTTTTAGGAGGCCGATGCTGTCTCAATGTAAATAGGCAGCCAAACAGAACTGATATTGTATTTTATTGAAGTATTATGGCATGTGTCATTTTTGTTTGTTGTCATACATGGCCCAAGGCATTGCATAATAGTGTAATATAAGCCTTAAATGTTTTGTATTGATATAAACGATATATATGTTTTTAAAGTAATAGTATAACGCATTTTCCTACATGACATGAAATACCAGTCACAGTAGTAAGCACATGCTAAGGTAGGTATTAATAATTCAATAATATTATGTCAAAGTATACAATCGTTTATCTGATTCAGTTGACAGCTGAGTCAATATAATCAAACAGTACATTTGCTCACATTATTATTTGTATTGAAAACTGTAAGCAATTTATAAATAGCATCTGTTAGCACTTCACGTACTAGATTGCTGTACAGATCTATATTATGGCATCGTTTAGTAACCATTTATGTAACTTTTAAAAATAATTATTGTTCTAGAAAGCAGCCACATCCGAAGATGTGAGCCTAGCAGATTTTCGGGGTACACTTTTGGACCAAATTAAAGGTGGTGGTCTAAATACAAAACTACAGAATATGGTCTACCACTGGCTCAAAGAAAGATGCTCCCATTTCAAGCCCCTCTCTACGGAGCCTTTGGATTACATGAAAAAATTTCAGGTAAAGTACTACACTCTGTACCCTGTACTGTTTTGCAACTGAATGAGATATCTGCTACAGTAAATATTTATGGCACTCATGGGATTTTTATTACGTCTCGTGTTATGAGAATTAATGCTCTCTCAGATATATGCCTAATAATAAAAATAGGTTATACCTATTCTACTTGGATTCGTATGTACGCTATTCGCATCAACAGAGGATCGAGCATTGTATTATGCGCTTAATGTTAAGAATGTTATGTGCTTAACAAATCAAAAAACCTCAATATAAATTACGTGGGTAAAACAATCAGATATATACTGCATATATGCATTTTTTCATGCGGCATGTATAACCAATGTATATGTATGTAGTACATATATCTCTAAATATATCAAAAGCTATATAATATGTATCATGTACTCGTATTATGTAAGCTACTTTCATTATTTTCATTTTGGTTTTTGTTCCGACAACAGGAAACTTGGGAATCAAGAATCTGGAAGTCCGTTGTATCTATGGCTAATGAATTAGGAGCGCCTTTGTCTAGAGGAAGACTCAGTTCAGAACAGGAGAGTGTAGAAGAAAATTGGACAGAGTTCAGCCAGTGGGATGTTGGTAAGCTCAAGCGTCTCTGTTAGTACATGTTCTCTTATAATTAGTCTTAACTATTTGTATTAATTTTATTACAAACTCAATAGTAACATATATTAAAGCATAACCCAGGAGCCTAAAGGCCAAAACCCATTCCACTTCTACATATGCAAAGAACACTGTAATATTTCCCTCAGATATCAAAGCTTGATTGCTTTTCCTCTGAATTCAATTAGCTCTAAGTTAAAAATACAAGAATCCATCTAATGAATATTATAACGCATGCCCCTTAATTACCTTCTCCATGTTTAAGGGATTTGTTTCTTGCACACGATACACGATATTGCTACATTTACAATTAAATCATAATACATTCAACAGCCTAATATGAATAAACAGGGAGATATTTAGGGCTATCTAATGACTGGAGCCAAAATTAAGTCAACGATTGTAAACCAATTTTGTGATAATTAATCGTAATATCATTAATCAATTTTCCACTTAGGAATTGGCTAGAAAACTTTTAATTGGCAATTTCAATCATATTCCAAAGTTCCAAGTGTTGTTGCTAGATAAATGATCACTTGATAAACTTATTACATAAAGTAATTTACTTGCCTTAAGAGAGCATCTGCAAAAGAAATAAGGAGAAAACTTTTTACTTCCTTATTAGCTGCTTGTCCGTTTTTATGTCCCTAAGTGCAATTTAGAATGTGCGCAACTAAAACTAAAATATAATTATGAGCAATCTTGCTACCTGTTTTAAACTTAAAAGAAACTAAGCCATGGAAAATGCTAGTTAGGACCATACGTTAAAGAGTAATAGTAACTAGGTACTGATTTTTTTGAAGAAGATTGTTAAAACAAGGTACTTAATAAATATTCATATTTCTACGTACATGCGGTTTTTGTAAAGATGCATTGCATGTTTAGGTAAATTCATTTTTTATAAACTTTTTAGGACTTTTTTACTGTAATTACGTTTGGTCGTTCAGAAAACTAGGTATTCTTGAGGACGACAAATACAAATACAAGTGCATCTTCAACTTTGATTAATGAACACCTATACTGCTTGCCACCACAGATACCATGGAAAATTTTATTACAAGAAATAGGAAAGATATACGCTGTTTCTCGAATTAACCAGAGTTACAATCTGTGTTTAATAGTGTGTATATTATGAAGGTGCATTATGTAATATATTAGACACTTAAAATTTCTACCATTCATGCTGTTATTACACAGACGAAGTAAAGATTCGTTAGCGAAGATTTGTTATGCGTACGTTAATACAAAGAGTGACATAGTGAAGTTACAATGGGTACTATTGACATTCAAAATAATTACACTATTTTCTTGTTTCTATTCGCAGATTTATCTCGGTTCAAACCCGTATACTCTCCAAAAGATTTCATGGACTGCATTCTTCAGATTACCAGCTCAAATTATCAACTCAATGGGTTAGGTCTTTAATATCATTTAAGAAAGCTTTATTAGTAGAAAATCTAGAAAGTTCGCAAGTTCGCTGAATTGTATACGCTAGAAGAGGAAATCTTAGTTTCCTTTCGGGAGTCTAAACACTACCTTTTTTAAGTTCGCCAATACTAGAAACGAGCGCCTTCAGCAAACAGGAACCTAGCGTACAGTGTATAGGAACTTAGCGTCCAGCACACAATACCGGGAACCTACAAATAGCTTACAGCGTATAGGAATTAATTGTAGTATACTACAGTTGTATATGAAATACTGCCTGACATTGTAGTTCGTCTCAAAATAATTAGGTTTGGTTACGTTTTGACAAAAATACCGCGAAGCAGCCGTTTTTTGTCACACGCTTATACTCTAGGCTGTATATTTTGCAGGTTCTTCCTGTACCCTGTACGCGAGGTTCCCGATATTGTACGCTAGGTTTCTGTACGCTGTACGATGATAGGTTAATTCCCACACATTTGCAATGAGCAGTTTATCATATACATACTGCAGCATACGCAATTATATAGGTAAGCAAAGAAATATTTTTGTACTTCAAAATATTTATATATACACAGTATAATAATACATTAAATATACGAACATCTAGGTGGATGCATAATACGATGCAGATTAAATTAAATAATATCATAAAATATATTATACTGTAAAGTAGCATAAATAGCTCAGATTTTGCTTCCCTTTCCTTCAGTGATGTTGCCTGTCGCAGTTCAAGAATTTTGTTTGCAAAAACAGTAGGTAGGTACCTACTGTTATGAAAGAGAGTTTTCGTGAATTTTGGAGGATAAGAAACTATGCTGTTTCCTTTTACGGGCAATGAGCTCTTTTAATAAACTTAAACAAAGAATGTGATTGCCTTAGGCCAATCCAGTGTAGTTTGTTTTAAACATACTTGCATACCTCTGCACATCAACTTTTGTTTACGATTAAATAAGTAGCTAGTCTTTATAGAGATTTGGTTGCTTACATTTTCGTGGCCTGTAATCTAATGTTTGTGACAGGGTCAGATTGACGTGGCTGCATTAACAAATAAATTCTACATTGCGTTTTAAAATAGAATGTTGAGGTCAAATATTTGCATGCAGATAAAATAAATATAGACAACAACACATATAATGCTGTTCTATGAAATAATATTGTTACATAGATGTCAGTTAATATCAGTTATAAATCAGAAATAATACTGTAGTCACATACACGCATTATGTTATGTAATCTAATCAACCATGTCATTACATACATATATACTATTCTATGTGATCTGTGTACTCGTAGAAGGTTGCTATAAAAATTTACATATACGTAAGGAATAACAAATTACCTACACACGAAACATAATTTTTAGTATTTTGTTTGTTTCAGCATAGAGAAGCTGTGGAGCTCTCTGCCTTCAATTCCCATGAAAATAAAATCCTTGAGGGAATTGGTAAGAAATTAATTTTTATTTAATAAAATATATACAATTCTTACGAAAATTCTTAGTATGTAGGTAATCTAGAACAATCTAAAACATCTTTTGTATATTTAGCTCAGGTTGCAAGGTTGTATCATAGTAGTAAGTACTACTTGAACCTGATACTTTTAATTTTAAAGAAATGTTTAATATATTGGGGATGGATTAAAGTTTTTTTTAAGTGTAAGTATGTCTGTCTGGATACTTTATTATCTATATAAAGTTTATCAAGTTAATATGTATTGTACGTGCACTGCAGAAGTAAACGTAGCACACATCTATAAATAAATATTTGTTTAATTTTGGAAGGTAAACATCGTCTCTTACTTCCTAAACTGGTATTTCCGTCAAGTAAATTGAATACTTTCTTTTCATTTGCATTCTATTTTTATATTATTTATGTTTATAGTAAATGCAGGTAGACTTTCAAGATATATAGTGTGGGGGATTCTAAGATGGAACATCCCTTGTCATAGAAAACACCGTTGACAGAAGATACCGGAGGACAGAACAATCCGTGTCTGCCATATACTGTAAGGACGCATACTGAGTTTTATCCTTGCCAATATGCACAATTTCCAAAATTATTCTTATTATCGAATAAAAATTAAAACAACGGGTTTTCAAACATGATGATTACAGAAATATGACATTAAAAATATATATCTTGTCCATGGGTCTAATTGTATGTGGATAGTATGTATATTCTGATGTGCAAATACTGGCAATGTATTACGAGTCTCTCCATCCCCCGATCTTTTCTGTCAACAGGCTTTTGTGTCCTACGGGATGTTCTGTCCCATTACCAGTGTAGTGTAAGTACGTAAATCGGATTTTGCCAGACCTCTTCGAATTCCAATGGTCCTGTAACATTTTAGGTTTAGTTTTCTTAATTATACAGAATTATACTAATTAAGCTAGAGAATTAGATTAGATTAGAATTAATAAGAAAATTATATGAAGTCTACTGATATTTATGAGCATAGTTGTTTCTCATATTTTGGAATATTACAGCAGTCCATTTAGTTCATATCAGTAGTTTGAGTCAGTATTATGTTTCTGATTGGGCTTGAGTATACGAACATAGTACTTTTGAAGGCATAAAGTAGCTAAAATTTATTTGGCACTGTATTGACAACGTGCTTTTGAAAAGCTCAAGAGATTTTAGACGAAATGTTGAAATATAAAAATTTCAATTTCAGAAGTGTTTGTTTAGTGATCTAACGACGGGTGAGCCCCACTTTGGTCTAATAAGACATTTGGATTCAGACGGGGAAAGCTATGGCAGCTTCGCCAGTGATGCAATCCCAAGACTCATTCAGATGCAAAGAACGAAACTTGGCGAACTGGGTGAGTGAGGCATTCCAACCTAAATATATCTGTAACTTTAATCATCACACAAATACCAGATGGGTTTTCAACTGTTATTTTACTGTATACATCTAAATTTAAGACCAGTAAACATGTGGCTTCAAATTATGGATACGGTACATGCCCTACACTCCATCCATTTTCCTTTTGAAATCTTTTCCCACGCAGTCTACTTTCACCGGCACCTATTACATTACAGGACTACCCATAAAGCACCTCATTGTTTTGCACATTTAAATCTCAATTTAAAAAGGATCCTAGTATATCAGCACACAAATCCAAACGCTCACACAAATTCTCCTTTTTTCTTTTCTTTTGTTTTCTCGGATTCATCAATTGTGATCATTTGCAGCAGTATAAAAGACTCATAGAAATCTTACTGCAGGACTAATGCTACATGCCAACTTAAAATACTAAGCCATTTTACAACATAGGCCCTATAGGTTTTTACATACCTACCCGATACATGTTGTGAGCATAGCCTGGCTTGCTTGGTATGACACAGATGACCCACAGAGTACAGTGAACCTCATACTAACTAACTGACTCACTGTATGTATTGGGATTTAAATCAAGTTCGTGTTCTTTATTAAGTGCACCAATTCTTTCTCCGTTAGTCATGCCATTTGCTGCTTGCTTTAGTATGCAGCGTGATGTTACTTTCTTGAATTTCCTGGAACTGAATAGCTTAGGTTGTATTATTGTTATTGCTTACGGAATATTAACATGACTGGAGTTTGTGTTGTGCTGGTTTACTTGGTTATGTTATAATATTATATTAAATTGCTATGTTATACGTGTGGGTAACTAATTTCAAAGTACGTGAGTACAAAGCACAATGTGGGCTGCCTATCTAAATCATTTTGTTGGTGCCTTTACCTCTTACTATAATAAGGCATATAATTCACCTTTGCTTTTACTTTCATCTGATAATATTTATGTATTTGCACTTTATGTTATTTGGCTATCGTGTGAATGAGTGAGTGGGCGCTTATAGTCAAAACAACATTTCGCAATCAACACTTACTAAAACAATTCCTAATGCGTCTTTAGCACCTTTCCACTTCATGCGTTATTTTTGCCTGCCGCTTTGAGAAAGTACATAAATATATAATATATTATTTTGCTAGATTCTATGAACCCGCTTTCGTCACTGTTGAATTTAGCAGTACGGTAAAAAATTGGCCAGACCCACTTCACAAGCTAAAAATCAAAGTTTTACATTTTCTTTGTTTTCTTTCGTTTTATTATGGTAGATGTAATTTCTTATATTTTCACTTTTTTGACAGATATATTTTAATTTTAAGGGATAAGCCTAGAAAATTAATTTATAACTAAGTATTTTATGTTGAATGCACTCACTTACCAGAGTCTATGGTAGCAAATAAGGAGGCGTATTTTGTTTCACTCGAGAGTCCTCATCCCACTCACAAAAGAAAGTTCTGCTTAACTTTCTAATTTTGTCTAGACTGTAGTGCTGTTTCAGTGATAAGAGAATGAATAAGCACTAAACTGAAATGCATAACAAAGTTATATAGTAGCATGAGTAATAGGAGTGATTTCGGGATTATGCTTTATGGAATGAAATGTTTAGAAGTTGCACACCTAAGCGTTTAAGAATACTTTGATTTGACAATATTATAAAAGGAGAACAGCTAGACGTCTCTGATTTCCCAATGGAACAGCATAAACTGTAAAGTACTTTGAATCAAGAAAATTGAGAAATTTAGGGATTAAAATTTATCAGGAGTGCAACGTGGGTGTTGCAACATACCTACAATAAATGATAAATGCATTTGAAGTTATTGTGAATACAGATAAATTCGTTTTCAGGATCATATATATTTCCATTAGGCGTGTATATATTCCATCAAATAGGTACACTCGAATTCGTTACAAAATCCTTTCACATGTAGGTTCTCATGTGAATACCAAGAAGAAAAACTAATAACCAGCTTACTTACCTAATCGATTTCGATGCACCTCAGCTGCAACTTTATATCGCTTTGCATTTCAGTGCAGGTTTGGTAACCGAAAATAACTTAATAAATCCGGAAATGAAATTCAACCGCATTGTATGAATAATGAGATTGTTACATTGATGTGACAAAAATATTTAATTTATTGTATGCATCTTTTGTCTACAGCATTCCGTAGCTGCCTTTTGCATTTACATTTTTTATTTATGTATATTAATAACACGTATGCTTATAAATAACCGATTATGTAATATATTGATGTAAATACTAGCTGCAAGCGAAATGGTAGCAAATATTTATACCCATGGACCAAACCACCCCATCTCGATTCAACTGTACTGGAATAGTTTGCAATTTTCAAATGCCCAAAATGGCAAAGCTAAATTTATGATTTATTGAACTTTGAAATGACCTTTTTTTAAATGTAGTGGATACTAGAGGCTTAGCTCCAGTTGCACAAGAGTATCTGAAGAAAGGATGTCCGACTGCACTCAGGGCAAAACTGTGGCAGCATGTACTAGGCTCTCATGTTACAAAAGAGGTAAGCCTGTATAATTATTATATTGTTTATAGTATGTACACACACGGATGCTCATAAGAATTATATTGGATTACGTAATACTCCCCACAGCCACTGAAGAACGACTGTAATTTATTTGTCTACAGTATATTATCATGTGATTGGTCACTGAAAACAGATACCTGAATATATATAAAATTCATGCATTATGTAGATGAACGGCATACTGCATCAGTCTTTCAGAGCTGGTAAGTGGGGATCCCCACTTCCCCGTTTTCCCCACGCCACAGAACAAAGCGGGGTGGTAAAAATCGCCGCCACAAAGTCGGGGAAACGGGGAACTGTGACACGTCATACAAAGAAATGCATCAATGCATGCTCTTAAGTGCATGCAAAATAGAATGCAAATCAGCATCCTCAATTTAGGCAGCGTATGTGTGTACATTATATCGTATCCCCGTTTTCCTCTACAGGGAAATGAAAACGGCAGATTGTGGGGAAAGCCAAAACCTGGGCAGTACAGTACTTAATTTGACAATTGTTGCAATGCTAAAGTTAAAAAGCATCCGTTAAGAAAGATATTCCATATACCATTATTACACATAGGATGCTACAAACCTATATCATTGTTTATAACTAATTTATATATTTGCGTCAAATTAATTGTAAATGGAACCTTAATTGCTCAATTTCAGCATTCCGAGTATTATAAGTACCTGAAACAGGCAGTGATTAAATCTGATCTCCTGATCGATCGACTTATTTTAAAGGTGGGTCATAATTATTGATAAATATACCTGACTAATTGGCAGTAATAATATACAATTAGTATAACAGATTTGCATGTGTCTATAATAGCAAGTAACTTGCTAATATTATTATGCCAGTAATTTAACCCGTATTTAGTAATGCATTTTTCATTCACAGATTTTAAGCTAGCTTTTTATGAACAATTTTATTTATTACAGTATTTATATTACAGAATTAGTATGAATATGAATGCATGTAATTTGTATTTTAAACATAAATAATTGTATTATAATATTCGGTCGCCAAACCTAAAACTAATCGTCAATTCATCTACTGTAGTATACGTCATATTTATTAGTCTTTAATACTGCTCACCATACCAAGACCAGCAATGTAGTAGGCTGCATATTTGTATTTTATGTATACTTAATTGCTTGGTACCTACCATTAATTGGGAAGTTATACATTTAGTAAACAAATTATTTGTGGAGTAATTAATTCATTCTGTTTGCAGGATGTACAACTAACAGCAGCCAATGACGATCAATATTTTGTATTCGAAGATTCCTTGTATCAAGTTCTGTTTTGCTTTAGCAGAGATGTATCTCTGCTTGATTTATTTGATAGGACAAGTAAAAGCCCTTTGACTGCTCTCGTGAAAGCGAAAGCAAGTCATGGAGAAGTGGGATCTGTTATTTATCCACCGAACGGCATTGTTCCATTTCATGGATTTACAATGTACGGTAAGTAAATTATGGGGAGACCACTGGGAGACATTTGAAGGAAAGGCTCAGTGTATCTTCTGCGCCGGTTTAACTTCAAAGCTTTGCCAAAACGTGATGGACTGGACATTATCTCTAAATACTTTGCAAGGATTACCAAATTGAATTGGAAGGACACTTAATATAAAATGCAATGGAAAGCAAGAGATCTACCAATATTAGTATATATTTATCACCAGATAGACTTTAGTCATTATATTGTAATTATGTTACCGATACCCAAATATATTACAAAACTGTGTGAGACATATTTAATAGTAATTAGTAGTTTACATTTCACAATAAGCCAATAACTGAAATACCTGAAAATGTACCAAATAATATAAATTACATTTATTACAAGTCACCACGTGCTCCTCTTTCTTTCCGGCATTTGGCTTTATCTCATTTCCTACTTTTAATTATATTTGCCGACCCTCTACACTTTTATACTGTACTAATTCATGCTTTTCAACGCCACAAATAGCAAGATATTTAGTTTGCAATCCTAGAAAAAAAATTCATGAAAAACATTCGGTTTATATTTTATAGCTCAAAAGTAGAAAGCGTAATATTGTGTAATGAAAATTGCTCTAATGATAAACATTTGGCTTTCAAAAATATTTTTTGAAGTATAAATACCCAGCCAACCTTTAAAGCAAATAGTTGTAGAACTTCTTCCAAGACTCTTGTTAAATTGTATTGCATGTCCATTTGTTAGAAGTTTGGCAAAACTGTAGAAAGTGAGCGGTCTGTCTACTGTAACTTCGGCTAAGAGTATTCATCTCAACAAATAGCCAGCAGAAACATTTAATAAAGTATGTACCTAACTAACTTTGTCTTTGTTTGCCAATCTATTTATAGTTGCCCCACTGTGTTACTTATACGACGAGCCGGAGAGTTTGTACTTTACATTCCGAGCTCTGTATATGCGCTATTGGTATCGACTACATGAAATATCATCACACGAGAACGGTATCGTCGGCCTTTGTCTTCTATTTGAAAAACTTTTACACCGCCACGAGACGCAGTTGTGGTTTCATTTACGATCTCTTCGTGTTTTACCGTAAGTACAAACGGAATCTTATATTTTATTGCTTGCAACACTATACTCATATCATAGTGGTTCCAGAGAGATAGCACTCGAAAAGTACACTATCAACGGATGAGGTAAGCAATATCTAAATCCATAATGTGAACCTTATAAAACTAGGCCAGGAAGACGAAAAATGTCATTGTCACTGTGCTTCTAGTCTAATAATTAATTATATGTGAGCTATTTTAAGGCTCTACAAAAATAAACGTTTATTTGTAATATTTGGTGTTCTCATGTTTGTTCCCTTGTTTGCTACATTTTTCACAAAGTTTAGCTTTCTTTTCATTTGAGATCACTTTTAGGATGTTCATTCAGGATGCTAGCTTTTATTAGGTTAGACACGAAATGCTATTATCTCCTGTAAAAGTAGCGCTCGAGTTCATCTTCGTTCTAGCACTAAATCAACAGTGATTGAAATCCTTGCTTTCACTTCAAGTGGTGAAACTATGAAAGTTTGCGTTAGGTAGGCACCGAGCCTATGTGTAAAGATATACATAGTTGTGTCATTGTCATTGTGCATAGTTGAAGTACCTACACATTTTGCTAGAAAATACATTAATTTCTCTCTTTATATATGAGCGGTATTTCATGCGATAAATCTACTCTGTATGTGTGTAGGCACTACAATCACAATGTCAGAGTCATAATGGTATTTGCTACTACCTATGCACATACTAAATGTCGTAGTCCAATTGACCGATACGTCCAATCGGTCGATTCTTTTATGCTAGTAGGCATAACTTTTTCAAAAAACCTTAAACCCACAAATTATGAAATATCTGTCAAATATTGCTTAGTTCTGCAGTTATATGGATTCGTAAATTATCCTGCTGCAAATCCAAATATTTTTGTATTTTCAAGTTATTCAATTTTTTCCAAAAGCTAGCTGACTTTTTAGAAAAAATTCCCTACCATTCCCAGACATGAATTCCATCACATTACCACAACGAAATTATGTACAAAATATAATAGTGAATTTGTCTTAATAGGCCTGCAAAGCACGTATTATTAATAAACCAATTTAAATACATCCTTAACAAAAAATGTGGTGCCATAACTTAAGTCCCACTACTCCTAAATATATTATTTTTTTATAATGGTTTACTTAAATATGCACAACAGTCGCTGATTTTTGTATACCTTATGTAGGTACCTACTTACTTAAGGTACAAAGTACATTTTAAGGCATTTAATAAGATAATACATATCAAATATCTGTCACATTAATATTCAGGGTGCTTAGATATGTTTTGATATTTAAGATTTATGTTGCATTCTGTTTTTAAACATGAAATTCTATATTTCTAGAATGTGATTTATTTTGCATAAATATCCCATGAAAGGTCGAATAGGTTGCATTCTTAAAAATTGCACTTTGAGAAATGTCAAAGCTATATGCTTCACCATGATGCCATGTTAGGTCCTAGAAATGTTTAGAGTCTCTGTATATAAGTTGGCGATAGGTAACACATTGACTCGATAAATAACTTGACGTTACTGAGGAAAATTAAATATAAAAAGTACCAAAAAACAAATGAAATACTGTAATCTGTACTCTGTGCACCTACGTTGTTATCTACCATAAACATGCTCACTTTTTCATGCGTATATTGATTTTATTTGTCAACATTTGGATGATTAATATTTATATGAGTTCACGTAAAAGTGTCGCACACTTTTTGCAAGATGTGCCACTGCGATTAGTAATTGAATTAGGAGTACAACACGGCTACACACCAACACATTATATTCTTAGCTACGATTTGTGGATATAGGTTACGTGTGTTGTGTAGTGTAACGTACAATTCTGGAGGCATCAGGGAAAGGAAACGCAAATACGAACTGTATTTTATTGCATTCTCGTGTAACAATAAGTACGTGTGCCTGAAATAGAAAATTTGCTTTACTGTTTTGTACAGCTTCGTATAAGTGCTGAGTTAATGTAAAGGAACTGATTGAAAGCATAAGTAATTATTTAACCTTGCTAAATTTGGCCCTGGATTTCTTACTTTTATAAAGCAATTACTTTAAGTAAACTGCTTTACAATACTTAATGACACCATGACACCTTTCCTTTTATGACACTTACGAAGTACTTCCAAAATACAAAGGATGTCCCAGTTTCCTTTATATACTTGCAAGGCAGCTGTTATTGGAAAGCTAATATTTCAAGTTTGAAGTAAGTTTCGTAATTAAAGAGACTTTTCAATTCTTCAAATGGTATACTGCAAGCTATTTGTACTTAGATCTATTAACCTAAATTTCACTTCCGTGTTAGGTTTTGCTTTCTATTACAACCTTCGAAATAAGGCTTTTCAATAGACTCACCGAATTATATCCGAATTATTTAGCATTTAGAATTCGATGTTTTTAGAGACTCAATGAAAATACGATACATGCATTACTTGATGTATCCACAGATGTACAAGAATTGCTAGTTTGCTAGAGAGATGTGTTTCCGTTACTCAAATTAATCAATTATTTTGGTCATCTGTATGCAAAGACTACATGGCCATGCAATTAATGATAGTGCATCAGCTGTATTACAATGAGCAAAAGGAACACGCTTCACAAACAGAATTGATTTCTGTGAAATACACTGAAATTGTAACAATATAGTTGGAGAAAGAAGAAAATTATTTAATCACACGTTGTTGTACAGAGAATTCTATTCTAGCTGTTGCTGCGTGTGTAAACATTGCATGAAAATACAGGGAGCACTGGAAATCAGTTGTAATCCTTGGAATATCCCTTTTCCCATTGTACTTTCACTATACAATATACAATGTGATGATAGTTATGTATAGCAAATAGCGTTATGGTACGTACGGGGAGATCCCATATTATATTATGTACAAATATATCTCAATGCATATCCGCCCTTTGATTGATGATGCGGGATGCGTATTGTTATACATATGTAGGCACACACATATACTGTACAACTGTACCTTACGTTACGGAGGTACCAGGTAGGTGCTTCTAAGAATTACTTATTCAAATGTGTTGAAACTTGAAGCACAATTACCAACGTCACCTACTATGTCTACATTGGGAGTCTGAATTTTGAATGCTTTTCTTTCTGTGCTTTTGTCTTACACGAATATAAATAGGTGTTCCTATATAAATGCTAGAGAGGATAAAATGAATTGTGAGCACTATGCTTTTGGAAGTTCTAGTTCTACTGACTGTCTTCAGTCCAATAATAATTCTGAAAACAATGGCTTGAAATTGGGTGCCTGCCTACTCTAGTGTGTTTGGCAATTCGACTGCCACCTGACAAAAGAAAGATTTTGCGATAACATTCTCTTGTTACACGACAAAGTAAATGCAAAGCATTTTGTGATCATTCTCTTCTGTCCTGTCTCTATTCTCCGCAGCTAAGAGCTAACCTGTTTCCATGAAAGTAGTATTGAACAAGTTCAGTGAAGTGGCTAAAGCAGTTCTTACTGAAAGTTTATTTTCTATTAATTTTGCAAACTTAAAAGCTAATTCTACTAAATTGCGAAATATTTCACAACTAATGACTTTAATCATATAATTAAAGAATGCAGAGCATTTTTTAGATTTTGAACTTTTTCTTTGTCATATCTTATTCTCTTTTCAATTAATTACAATTAATAAATTATTAGCTTACTGGGATAAACATCAATTTAAATTAAATTCGAAAACGTTTAAAACATGCTTGTCTATTGTTATTGGGTAGGACAATAATTATTATTATGTAAAGGAATTACCGTTCTATAGAAGCGAAAGTGTGCGTTGCAAGAATACCTATTTTCTAGTATTTTCTACTAGTCATTATTGCTTCTGCATTACGACTCTAAGTAATAGTACTCGACGATACTCCTTTTGTATTATTAGCTAAATTATGTATTTCTAGGAAGTAGTTAGTTAGCTACCTGAATAAGTTGGAAGAACTTTTGAAGAATTTTCAAACGCATTTTAACAATTTTCTGAAAGATAAATGTGTTAGAGGAATGTGCGAAAATCTGTAAATGTAAAGCGCATTAGGATTTATTTTGGTACTGGTAGGGCACGAGCGTCAGTTTTTTAATACTTCTATCTGAGCGATTACACTTTGTAAAATTTAAAGTTGAAAGTTCTGATTAAAGAAGACGAGACAGTAGACACTGTGGAAACGCTTTAGAAGTTCATTTCAGTACCAAGGACATACTTGGTTTACAATGAGTAAAGTAACTCTGGAAAGTCTTCATCTTAAGTGTATCCATAAAGGAAGAATTGGTGTTACAATCTAATAGAAATAATTAATGAGGGGAAGTTCTCTTGGGAGTTTTCTTTTGGATTTTAGCTTCTATATGAACCTATATAGTATAGTGTATGGATGTACTAAATAAATACCTAGTGGTCTTTATATCACTTTTGTTGGCTCCCCGGTTGAGATAGAGTGTACCGAAATCCGGAGTTTATTTTTCGGCTGTGTAGCAAGCAAACAAATAGCAATTCTCCTTTGTCACTGCTACAGAATTGAATCCCTATTATATTCTACAAAGCTACGAATACTTTTCTGGAATATGCAAAGTTTAAACCGTACAACCGAAATTGACATTAGAGGGAAACAATATTTCTTTATCCTTTAATTTCCGTATGGATGCCACTGCTCAGATTTTGCTGAAACTCAATTTTAGTATTGAATTATGTTTTTCTATGAATATTTGTTAAAGCGACTGCACATATAGTACTTTTCTTGTTTAGGCTTCACTAAGTATTTGAGATATGTAGGAACACAATTAGAAACTAGAAAGGAATTTACAAAATCCATATTATATCATGGACTATGGACGTATTGTCTAGCCTAGCGTTTGTTCACTTACTTACTTATGGTGAATTTTACACCTAGTATACACAGTTCCTCTTATAAACATATTATTGGTATAGCTAGATAGAGAATTCGACTGTTGAATACAAATTACTGTAACTTAATAACAATAAGGTATATTCATAAGGATTGAGCATGAGATATTAATAATATTTTACTGTTCCTACGTACTACATACCTAAATACATTGCAATAAATATGTAGAATGAGGCAATGGCTTCTTCCAACATTCAAAGTTTGGCTTACTACGACAAAATCGGTTCAAATAATTTGAACTCCTGGTTTACTAAATTTATTTTCTCCACGCAGAATATGTCTTCATAATTTATCTGCCTACAGCATTTAAGTGCAAGTCAAACAAAAGCTCTACACTTTCACTTCCTTTCACCGGAACAGAGGTGATAATTTACAGCTTTTGTTTCCGTTAACAACTTATGTATAAACAAGTACTTAAAGCACAAGAATACTACATACAAAATTCAAGCTAAGGAACGTAAAGAATGTTGAATGTTATCCCAAAAGCTTTAATTTTAGTACATTATGTTCTGCTTGTGCTTGCTGTTGCTCTAAATAGAATAATCTTTAATATTATAATATTTTACTTCGGTGTTTAAAAAGGTAAAGTACCTTCCGTTCATAAAGCATTTTTTTTTCAAAAAATTACTTTATGAACAGAAAGCACAATTTCATATTTTTTTTAAAGTGTAATGGTAATCGTCAACTATATAGCCAAATGCGTTATATGGCTTATAAGTTTTCCACGTGCCAAATGTACTCACAATCAGTTTGTTGTTTATCTACTCCCTAAAACAGTATTTATAACCCAACGGTATATTATCCTACTAAATTACCTAGCGACATTTGTGTTTAAGGATTTCTTGTAGGTGTTCGAAATGATTTTGCTTTTAGACTGGAATTCTGACCAACAGATCTTTCATACAGATAATCCACTTATGGAATTATATGTAAATCCAAGAAGTTGCTTTTGATGTAATCTCTTGTCGCACGCGATTTCTGCGAAAATTATCTAACCTACGTAGTTTTAGTTTTCCTGGTTATTGCATGAAACTGTTCATACTTGTGAAAGAAAATCAATATTACAATAATGAAGTACGTAGAAATATATTAGTAGTAGTTGCAAAATAAATGGCCAAAGTTTATAATTAAAGACTTTGTTGCTTCACTATTGCCAAAGGTTTGACTAAAGGAGTTTATTTTGGTATTATGCCTACTAGTCAATTTTGTATTTAAATAAAAGCAGCAATATAATCTGCTGGTAGCTACATATCTACCTCATTCATTTATAATTATGCAATCTTTGAAATCTTATATTTATAGATGATACATATACAATAGTACATCTCACGAAACCGTGAATGTCTTCTATACGCTTTTATCTTCTTGGCTAATAGGCGCTGATATAGGGAGATATACTTTATTAATATTAACTTATAGCTCAAAGTACTGCTGTCTAAGAAATATTATATTACTTGCCCCACTTGCTGTTAGTTGCAAGCAACTTCTTCTTTTCATCTCAATTTTAATTTGAACATATATTTGAATGGAGAGTCTACGGTACACTAAAGTATATCTTTCGCAGAAGGTCATAACAATTAAACTGTTTTGCCTTTGCAAGAAAGAAAGTAACGTAACTAACTTTTGATAATAAAGGTTTTGTAACATCATACAGATACTTCTATCTAAGTGTTTGTTAAAATGTCCATAAAATGTAATTTGCCCTCGTTTCTAATATATTTTAGCAGTATGTTTCATGTTATATCCTACTGAACTTCGTAAATAAAAGAACTGATTGTGAGCCGAAAGTAACCTAGTCAGGTACATTCAAAAGATACATGACCTTACAACTATTTATGCATGAATTGTTACTGCTTTTGGGTGTATATGTTTTCATGAATTGTTTTATAAGGTTTCTTGAAACGGGAAGATTATTTTCGTATTGCATTTACATAGGTATATACCTATATATGCGTGGTAAATCTGGGAAGTGCCTAAGAGTATATTATAGAGGTATTAATGCTGAGGTTGGAAGAAAGTATTTTAATGCTAGGATCAAATGAGTATTTGATTCAGAAAATTAATAGCCTTTGCAAGGCTTAGAAATATGAGAATTTTAAATTGCTGAACATTTTTAAGCTCCTTAACAAGACCGCACCGTAGATAATAATAGAATATTATTGCTAGTAGGTTCTACTATACTATAATAAGTATTCCAGAAAAGGAAAATGAGTTTCCCTGAATTTATAGCAATCAATTGTTAGACAGATGCAAAGTTATAGATGTAGTAATTCCTTTAGAGTGTCCAAATTAAAATAGTTGACCTTGCAAAATGGATGACTTTTGAACAATATGCGAATATTCTGGATATAATCAAATATTTATTGTATATTCCAATATTCAAAAACAGCTATTATAGTAGATGTTGAGCGATAAAAATAGAACTATACCGAAAACAGAATTATTGTGAAAGATAAATGTTACCTACTTAAATATTTCCTGTCAGGTAGAAATGCAAAATCGGATTCTTCAATTTGTCCCGAAAAGTAAATTGGATGGGCTGTGTATTGTAAACAGACTATAATAGAATGTATGTAGAAGGTTAACATAATATTTCATACATTTTACGACGCTCACCTCGGAAACAATAATTATGATGTTTTCCAAAAGAATGTAGGCATTTTTATCAAAATTATTATATCCACTAATACTGTTATATGTGCTACTCCTAATTTCTAATAACTGTTTTGGCTATACATTGAGAAATGTTATCTAATTAGTGCTCTCTAATTAACTAATTAATTTTTATTATTTTATTGGAATAATGTATTTTAATCCAAAATGGTTAATTTTAATGGTTTCTTATCAATTATTTTTATTTTGTTTTAGTAATTAAACAATTTTTAAGGTTGTCAGAATCTATTATTTCTTTGACATCGTCTAATAGGTATGTATAAGTTTCTATTTCTGGTTTAGAGAGACCCTTTCCTTCGTACCTTTGTAAGTTTGCTACTAAAATAGTGATTTCGATCTTGTATCCAATTAAGCTTTAGGCACATCGTAACAATGACATTTTGCCGATAGTCAAAATCTTATGGGCTGCACTTCTCTTTTGTGCGTGTATAGGTACGTACCTGAGATGTATAGTTGTCAAATCTACACGTAGACTCCCAATTCATTTTCTAAAAAAACTTTTCATCTTTCCAATTGTATCCTTTCATTCATGTTACTTTGTAGCTGTTTCAGCTTTTTGCCTCGATAGTCTCTTTTGGACGTTTTTACTCTTTTAAACAGGTCGCCTTTCAGATGATATAATAAATCAAAGAAAAACAAAAAATCAATAGACGTCTTAAGAGTAAGAGAATCCTTTTGTGTCTTTCTGCTACTGACTACTTGATAATAATCAACTATAAGTAGGTGTATATATATAACTTTCTTTAGCATTTCCAGCTCCCATAAGCGATCAGCCGAAAATCTTTGTATTATTAGCTAACAAAACTAATGATAGGTATTTTATACTCACGTCAGTTACTTCACAGACCTTTGGCTTTTGTAACGATACGAAGCATTAAGCATTACGATTTTATAGTTAACGTAGAAGGGCGCTTGGCTCCTCTGGCTAGTACTAAATCGCAAAATAATGTTGCACCTACCTGCACACAGGGTTTTAAGATATTCTCATTACAAATTGCTTTGACATATAATTGAGATATAAATAATTAATGTATTTGAGAATAGTGATTGATGGAGAATCCAATTTAATAGAGATATGAATTAATTTTGTAATAAGTACGGACAGGCAATGCTTTGAAGGTTCTTGTGTAACTCATTATTTATGATCCTTAGCCAATTACCTTCACTGGTACTAAAGTTTTTGCAATGAATTTTGGTGGGCGCGTGAAGATAATTACAGTATCTGTATAATATAAATATTATATCATTCGAAATATGATAAAAGTTTGAGCTTTGCTAAACTATTTATGAATTGGATTTATTGCCCGATATGTGAATTAAGTAGTTTTTTTATTTGCTATTTTTCCATGTGTCGGGGTGCTGCTGGACTTTTGCGAAACGGATCATTTTGCTGGAGAAAGGCTCCGAGTGGTTTTCAAATGGTTGATGAAAGGCTACAGCGGCTATTTACCAGCGGAACAAGTACTTCAACTATGGGATCTCATGCTTGCTTACAACTCAGTGCAGCTCTTATCTCTGTTTGCCATGGGAGTCTTGAGTATTCGCAGAGATAATTTGATGAAAGCCCAGCAACCACAGACTGTAGATGTAAGTAAACTTTTCAATCAGTTACATCATCGAGGAGAGCATCTCAGCCACTTACCTCCGTCACAAACTTACTCTTACTATATAACGACGTTAAAGAGGAGACACAAGTTCCCATAGTATAGTCATAGTCACTCACAGACACTGACAGCAGAGAGATATCTCATCATCCTTTAAACATCTTCTGGGATAGCAAGTCGAAGTAGGTGGGAGTATATCCTGTGCAACATCATACCATGCTATAATCTTCCTCCAAACTTCAAGGGGAACATTATTATACATTATGCAACTTCTTATTACTACTATATTTCATATGAATTTAATGAAGATACCTACATAGTGTGATAAGTATTCCGGTTATAATCATTTCCATATATATTCTTGTACCAATACGGCCCTTTGAGACTGAATAGCTGAAAGCTTATACTCTAGAATATTATACTACTTGGGATGGAAGTTCAAGCGGATGAGTTCATGGCGGATAAAGCATGGGAAACCCTGGTTTTATGAACCTTCAGGAATTAAGTTGGCTAAAATATTTTTTAAAAGAACAGAACCTTCATTATTGAATCTGTATTTGGATGTTTAGACAGCAGTTTACGTTATGGAAACAAAATACTTTTTATTTTTAGGGGGATACTTAATTTTTGATCAGACCTTTACTATAATGCGATAAATTCGCTCGGGAGAGGTTTTCATCATTTTTGAAAAACGTGTACAGTTTTATTAAATATTGAATTTAATAGATAAAATTTTATGTTGGTCATCAACAAATAATACGGGTCTCAGTCCGCGTTTTCCCAATTTAGACCAACTTGGCGACAGGTAAGTAGGAAATAAACTTTGCTCAAATATTTAGGTACACGTGCCAAGAAGTGTTTCATTTTTCTCATTTCCTCAGCTGGCTGAACTTGCCCATTGCACAGGATTGCTTTCGCTTTCTTCCATTGCCTTCGGTTCGGTAGGTGTAGATAAGGTACCACATCAGAGTTATTTTATTTGAATTGGAGTAAGTGAGTGGAGTTGGACAGTGTGTGAGTGAGTACATATTTAGGTACATCCTTTCATCTCGTCTCAAGTCTCTTCCACAAAAACTCCACACGGTTCAAGATTTATAAAGTAAACATTTAAATATACGAACTTACAGTGATATAGATACTACTATGAAACAAACCTGAACCTTTTCTATGTCAAACTTTAGTTACCTAATTTATATACTCATCCCTTACCTACCATACTGCGTATAGTATAGTAGTCTTAGTATGTAATGCAAAGGTATCATACACTTCTGTCTAGCCTAGTGTATCATTTAAAATATCTCACATTTTAATAAATCGGAGCATGCATTTATTTCACCTGTCTTCTCGCCGCACTGTCGCAAAGAAAGTTCGATTGGGCAATGGTAAATTAGTATTTTGCCAATTTGAATATTTATGTATACTAAATATACTAAATATACTGCGAATACATCCTTGACGTCAACGAAAGGTGAAGAAATATTGTAGATCATTTAATTATTCCCTCATTCCTATACCTATATAGTTCATTCGCATTTTTACATGATCTATTTAATGACCACAATCTAGGAAGCATTGCAATTTTAATCAGGTCAAGGTTTCAATAGTTTTCCGAGTAGAAAAGACCTCTAAATTTTACAATACAATTTTGCAATGCCCAATACCATCGTTAAGGCGTACCAGCATGCAGCATACTGAAAATTGTAGCCAACCCAAACCCATATCAAAGGATTTATCTACAAATGCAAAGGTATTGGCATTCCATTACAATTTACCTACTTCCTAGGAAAGTTATATTGAATTGTTTATGACAAGTCTGTTTTACCTAGTAGCATTGTGTGTGATCTAAGCAGCTATATATATCTAAGATATATTGCACTCAAATAGTATGCAGTATGCACAAATATATAGCTAGACACAAATTATGTGTGTAATAGCACAAATAGGTTGAGTTACCCGGCCGTCCTTTTCCAGACCATATACATGTGCAAGGAAAATATTTAACTTGTGTGGGTAGGTAAGGGTATCTGTGATCATACTGTATGTAGGAATGAAGGCACATAATATATATATACTTTCATCTTTGGTAGACAGTATTTGATGTGGAATAGTTTTTTTGTCCGAGATTTATTTGTCCCTAGCTTGTGTGTCTATGGCATCTTTCATGTGCCCAGGTATACATGTGATGTAATGTGTAGGGAAGCATATAGAAATATATTATGTAAATATAGTAGTGATTGAAGGTGTGTAATCTGTAATGTTTGATCAATGATATATAATATGCTTTGCAGGGGGCTATATACTTAATATAGTGTAGTATATATTGTGGAGTATTTTACATGATGCGTAATAATATGAGGTATTGCTTTCTACACAGAGAAAAGGTTATAGACTCTTCAATTCTTTGCATTTTGACATTTTAATAGTACATTGTCCTACGGTGCAAGAAAATTCTGTCCACCCACCTTGTAATAGTAATAGTACGAATCTAGGAAAAGAAGTCATTAAAATTGAATTATCCCTGTGCTAACATTGATGTGGATGTGGTGGGTAGATTATATTTAATAATTTACCTTCACCAATGTGTTGACTTAAGACATACATATTTTAAGTATCTTTAGTCCTCTTAAATAAACAAAAATTCTCAGATGAAAATGGCAGAATATTGATTTCAGCCTAAAGTTTGTGCTCCAGTGCATTTTCTAGTGAAATGTAAATGTAGGACAAACAATCTGCATGTCAAACCACTCATCCAAAATAGTAAAATGTAAAAAAAACGTGAGGTTTTGCTAGGCATGCACTTATAAAATATACTATTTTTAGATTTCAATGATGAACTTTTTGGATACATATTTAAGTCTTTTTATTAAATATTTGAAACCTATGTCAAGATGGATAAAGATTCATGAATTTTTAATGAAAGTTACTGTGAAAGCAAAATTACTTCAAAGCTCAAGCTCCATCAAAATGAATTATGAGAGTACATAGATGTAGTAAATGTAATATACTTATATTGGAAACGTGGATACCTGCAAATAGCCTCCTGCCGTCGGCAATAATAACTTTTATAGTAATTTAATTATAATATTGCCAATGTAGTCAGGTTTGCATGTAGTTTATATAAGAGATCCATTGCAATATTATGAAGAGGAGTCAGCAACATTAAAAATTTAATATTATAATTTAGTTCACCCATTCACTCCCATTGTCCCATTAAAGTTGTGTTCGAGAAATATTATTTCTACCGTGCGCAATAAACATTTTTAGTGGGGATTTTTATTACATACTATGAACTAAGGCGCTAGGTCGGTGACGATCATATACATTAGTACCAAGGGCACTGTTTGTCTTTTATACGGTACTCGGTATCGGCAATGACATCTTTTATTATTGGTAAAATCTGTGCATTTAATGTTACCCTATTTATTTTACGGCGTTATTTACGTAACCTGTAAGTCTTTGATATCCTAAATATTTTCCCATTTTGAAAAGACCAAATGAATTGAGGTTGAAACCAAAATTATCTACAAAACACGCCATATGAAGGTTTTAAAGACCTCTTAAATCAAATCATTAGACGAAATGGCGAGACCTTAATGATTCATAAAATCAGATATAAGGTGTCGTCGTCAATAACACCGATCAGGCAGTAAGACCGATCCTACTTGTCTCAACTCTTATTTTTTACCACATGGTCATGGCAGTTTATATGATGTCATTTAAGTTCCATTAACTATGTACATATAATATCATAATTGAATTAGATGTCTCTATTACTTAATAGTTAAATTAGCATTTATTGTTTGGTAAAATTATGTGTTTCGCTGACATTCCAGTCATAGTCATTCGACTTTTTAGATAGATAAAAATATTCGCAACAGCTATGACTCAAGCAATTATTTGGTGGAGAATGGTTTGATCATAAAGTATGCACAAGACAATTTTCTGCAGGGGATTGAGCTACCTGCTTAGGCCAATTTATTTGCCTATTTGCCTCTTGGTATTATTGCCTAGGGCCTGTCACTCTTTCTAGAAGTGAATGGCAAAGCATTCTGTGGAAAGTATCTTCCGCAAGACCGGCTTACAATTATTTGTAAATTGGAGAAGACAAAGGAAGTTTAGCTTGCCGTGCAAAATCCATTGACCACGGAATTGGTTTATTATCCAGGTCTTACGATCACAAATATCAATAAAATGTTTAATTGCGATGGATAGAAGTATGGACTAGGAATATATGTAGGCCTGCACTGTTACTACAGCGCCAGAATGTTTAATCCTATCATGTTATAAGAAATTTTTATGTAAAGTAGTTCGGTGCCGCTAATGGAATTAAATTTTTGGCTAAGTCAAGTATTTGTTCCTACTTACAGATACGTAGATCATTTATTAACTTGCGCCTAAAAGGTATTTCTACTAATAAGAAGTACCTATGTACGATACAATATCAGATTTCCCTTTGCCTTATTTTATCGCAATCAGTGCTTTTAAAGCAAGACACCAAGATTGTGTTCAATTACCACTTTATTACTGGAAACCTTAATGGTTTGTTTTACGATTTACAGGCTGTTCTTGCAGATTTATCCTCCATCATGGTGCTTCCTGTCTTGCAACTGGCACTTTCAAAGGAAACGTTTTAAATTTTACTCGAGCGGAAGAAGAGAATTAAGGTTACAGATCAATTACCTACAATTCCGTTTTGGTCTTCATGGTTGCTACATCCACTTGCAATTTCAGTCTCGCTGATGATTGGAGATGGATGAAAAAGGCTTAATTGTGCTGCTTTAATGCTTTAATATAATTACTTCCATTACATTGAGTAGTATTCTTCCCTTTTAGTGGATTGATTAGCAATGATGCAAAATATAAATAATAACACAAAGAATAATTAGCCGATGTCATTTATGAAAGTATGTCAAATATTATTTATTGCACTGTTACTTGGCATGAATCGTTAAGATAGCAATAACAAAGGGTATTTTGCCTTGTCCTTAATTACTAACTACGTATAACAATGATGAGTAGTTATAATGTAGCAGAAGCACTATATTAAACCTAATAACCAACTCACACTAAACTAACTATAAGGATGTAATAACAACTTTACCTTAAATGAATGAATGTCTTCATGTATGTCTTCACATTGTCCTCTAATGTAAATGTAAGCAATAATGCAATCATTAATCATTAAGTTAAACCAGTCTCAAAGATACCCCTATCAGTTCCAAACCAATTTACAAACAGATTACTACATGTCTTGATAAATTGAAGTGAACTATTTTGGCATCTTATTTCATGTTACTACTGACGTAATAGCCAACTAATAATTTTAAGCACACATCGTGAATGACAAAGAGATAGAGATATCTTAAACTTAGCAATAGTATGTAATAGTTACCTTTGTTGGCGCAAAACAGTTTTTTACGTATTACAATAATAAGTATTACAATAAAACAATCTTAAAAAACTTTAAAAAACTGCAATCTATAAAACTTATCCTTACTTAAGTAAATACACCATACAATATAATACAGTAGAACCCTAAAAAGCAACGTCAATGACAAAAACATAAATACTACAAATACATTCTAGCAACATGCATACCTCCTTAGGTTAAATATTTACCAATATTGATATAATGCTAATAATAATTCTAGTCTACAACTCTACAAGTAGTAAATATAGGCACACAAGAATTAAAAATGTCTAGCTAGTCTCGTACCATGATAATAAATATGATTTTGTAATGATAAATTGAAAACAAGTTATTTAAGCACGCATTTGCATATACTGAAGCCTTTCATCCTTAATAATTATTAAGCAGCAACGTCTTTAGTTAATGATTAACCTGTTAGAAAGTCAATTTATTGGCGTTTTGTGGCATAATTGGTGGTGGATCTGTTAACAGGTAACAAAAAGTTCACAGTGTTTGTTAAGGTGCATGGAATATTGTTTTGTTACTTCTGATATCTCATTTGAATTGATATCAGTTTGTATAAAACAGGAATTGGGCATTTATATTCCTCAAAATTTGAGTTGGAGAGACAATAAATAACTTTTGGTAAGTATTTGTTACAGCATCATGGAGGTCGAGGTGCTTATTTTATAATCAAAATATTGCAATGCAATTCAAGCTTATGAAAACTTTAGAAGACATATAAAGTATCATAAACTTTGTTTGCCCCAAATTTTTCTGCTACCAGAAAATAAACAATAAGAATTGCACCTAGTGAATTTGCATAAAGAGATAATAAGCAACAGCAATGCCCAATGCGATATTTAAACAGTGCAACCTTACTATTAAAATTCCATATTATGTTCTTCCTATGCAATAGGCAAGCGGCTGTTCGGATATGTCGTCCGAAACCAACTAGCCCACTTGCCAAAATCAAATTCGTCGATGCCAAAGTAAAATTAGTCATTAGAAAAGTCGAAATTCGTTGGGTGTAGTAATAACGTGTAAAAAATCATGTTTAAGGAATAAATGAATAACCTTATCAATATTAGTGACTATGAAAGTGCATTAAGATGTAATATTTCACTTTAGTGTATAACGACATATTATGCTTATGTAAGCATTATTATTATTACGAACGAATTTGACTTTGGCGTAGACAAATTTGACTTTGTCTTGGAATTTGACATTGGCAAGTGGACGAGTTCGTTTTGGACGAAATATCACCAGACCAGGCACGCGTACTTTATTATAAATTAAGTAGCTATATTAAATATGATTACCTACTTTATTGATACATAGCACAAATTCAACTTCATCATTGGATCACTAATATTTTGTATGTTTACCCCACAATGAATAATTTACGTCTATAATAATCTACTAAATCTTAGCACTATTGAAAATGACAAGCAAAAAACAGCACTACATAAATTAGATACATTACACTATACTATTGATGCATACTACTGTTATTTAATTGCATTGTGATGTAAGTTATTCAGATCTTGTGTGTAGTTTATTTACATAATGTAGTAGTAAATACCCATATTAAATTAACCTTAAGAAGGGCAGGATTTAGCAAGTTTTTACTATGTGCCATTGTTTATGATTAAATTAAAGCCTTTGTTTTATTTATTACGTTGGCGCAACACAAAAGAGGTTGCATTTGAATAATTATCAATTTGTAATGTGTAATTGATATGCATCAGTTGTAGTGAGTTCCTCTGCCTCTAAAGTATAAATCCATGCAAAAGATTTGATGTAAATGTAAATGGAAGTAGCACAAAGCGCCTTCCTACAGTTACAGATAGCCTACTGTCTATTCTATACTCAATACTTTTCCACAACATGTAATGAGTAGATATAGGAATGTAATGTGTAGTGAAGTGAACTGAGTGAGGAATGTTTGGGTGGGTAAGGTAAAAGTTTGCATGTGAAAGGAAACATAATAATATAATACAGATCTGTTATGACACGTCGATATTTCTCGTATCTCTGCTGTCTGTCTGTATTAATTTACGCTCTGGTAACTTCCGATCTTTTTAGTTCGATAAGAGCATTTTTTACTTCTTCCTCTTCTTCTTTTGCAAGGGCATCGCCTTCAGGAGATGCAAACTCAGGGAAATTCTTGATATACTCCTGGGTAACGGGTCTTTGGACGACGCGTATTCTCCCCGGACCATTAAATCTGCTCTTGATGGGTCCATTGCTAGCCCCGCTGCCAGGACGCATCCGTTGGCGGACACGAACAGTCTTCACTATTTTTGTACTGGTATTTGATGGCGGTGAAGGTGAGGACGTGGAGAGTCTTGAGGAGTCTGTGGTTGAACTCACTCCCACGGGCAATTGCTCTGAACTCTGAGCTACCTCATCAACCCCTCCACTTCCACCTCCACTGCTAACAACTCGGGATCTAGAAGGACTATTATTATTATTGCTATTGCTACTGATTCTAATGGAAGGGATGCGACGAAGACTTTTCTCTCTATTAGATTTCACTTCGGATGACGAGCCCTCTGTTTCGTTAAGAATGGATACCGAGTAGGAAGATGATTTTTCCGTGGATGTCACAACGACTACTCCCGGGACAGCAGCCTGTGTCGAGGACACGAATAAAGAGTCCTCATTATTTTCATGTTGGAATTGCTGCTTCGTCTCACTACTCGTGTAAATGTCTTCCAAAGTTAGAATATTTCCTGGCCTAAATGTCTCGCGACTTGATGAAGAAGAATAAGAAGGTGATGAGGATCTCGCTGGAGGTTGGGAAGAGGATTCCTGCTGAGAACCGCTAAGTCCATAGTCTCGCGACGGAATGGAGGCAGAGAAAGATAAATTCGGGTTCCTTGAATTTGCCGTTCCTAATGGATTGAGTGAAGATATTGATGGACGTCCCGCTGGGAATCTGCTCCCGCTGCCCGCTGTCCCTACTCAAAATACAGTCAACAGAAACTCAACATCAATTACGTAACGTGCCTAATCAACCCTACTACATACACTGTCGAAATCTAACTGTTATCCAAAACACTAATCTTTTCTCTCTACGCTCTTCTTTTACTCATCATTATTACAAACTACTAAACTAATTGTAAGTACTAACTCCGACTGTGATGACATTTATTTTATACCTTTCTCTCGACACGCTACAAATTCTACTGTCTTTTCAGACGTGTTCCTGTAATAAGGAGAGACATTGCGTGAGTCAAGTGCAAAAACTCTTTGGCTTTTGACAGAGAAAGCTAATTGCGCGAAAACTTTCCTGATTCCGTGAGTACTCAACTATTCCGTCCCAAACTTTTAATGCAGTCAAAGTCAAGGCAAGAGCAAGAGCAAGAGCACGCCAAAAACTAAAAGTTAACTAGCTAGTACCTATCTAATTGTACGTATGTACTTATTAACTTAATCCAAAGTGGGAAGGTTGAACCCGTTCAACTTTTGCATTATCTATTAGTATGTGCCATTAGCTGAAAAACCAATATTACATCGCTAATAAAATTATTCAATCAAAGGTACATACTTTACTTTATCAAAATTTCATCGATATCTCTAGTAGCCTTTATTAGTGTATCCTGCATACTTTGTGACACCTGGTGCATTTGCATATGGGAAGAAATACTTCTTATTTTTAGTCTCGTCAACTTTTTCTGAAGTTCCACTATGTAAATATAGCCCTAATGAGTTTCTACTTCAACTCAACTGCTCATAACACATATTCATGGCCCTTGCCATTTTTATGTAGTTATTACTTACCCAATGTTATCTCTAAACTAAAAATTTAAATAAGATGATGGATATTAATTTTTTCTAAAAAAATAGTTTTCAGGAAAAAATACAAGGACATTTCTCACCACCACCGCGAATTCTTATTTTCTCCGGGTTCACATTTTTCACTCTTGAAGGGGTAAAAGTGGTGACGGGGAAAGTGGGCGAACTGACGGTAGTTACGCCGGCCTCTGGAATATCCGTAGCTCCAACAACTTCAAAATTAGCAGTAGTTTCTGTGTTACAGTCAGCCGTTGTAGTGGGTCCCACGATTTCACTGCTGCTCTGAACTAAATCCGAAGATACTAATCCATTTGAAGAGTCCTCGACATATTTGGGTGATTTAACTCTGTAGAAAGCTCTCCAGGTTTGAGTTGGCCCATCTTGAGTTTGCGATGCTGGAACATGTGAGGCTTCTAAAAGTGTGCCTGGTCCATATCCACTTGAGCTGGGAAAACGGAATACATGAGATGCATAGGAGGAGGAGGCAGATGGATTTACCACAGGTGTTCTTATATGAGAATTCTGCCTTAAGTCTTCAGTGGATGAAGATATGAAGTCTGCTGATTGTGAGACTCTTGTCGGAGTTGAAGTTGTTGAGCTGGGAACATTCTGATGTGACTCGGTGGTACTTAATTTCGAGAGTTCCATTTCACCAGAAATTAAATCCTCAGGATCTGCAAAGTTTATTTTATATTACAACTCGTGTGGAGAACTATTTATTTTGTGGTAGTAGTATGGTAATTGAGGTAACAGCTCTATATTTGTTCACACTTAGCTTATATGGTATTGATGGTATGTGTTCGGTGCCTTAATGTATGTTGATATATAAGTACATTAATAGTAACGTCACAGATTTCGTCTCTTACATATATTGAAACGTGTTCTAATTATATCTCACATTGAGTCTCGATTAAATTAAATTGCCCTGAATACTTTATTTGTTTGACTATTTAGTAGAACCTTGAAAACTGAAGATGTAAATTCTAAGTTATATTGATATCAACTCTGCTACCTATCTAATACTAATTCCATCCTCATCTCTAGTTTATTTTGCCTGCTTCGAATATTACGTACTTATTGAGAGGAAACCTCTCTATGGGAAGACTAGAGTCTGTCTGTCTGTACAGCCGTACCTTATTATGATAAAAAATAATATGTAGGTCAGCAGATTTAATTACTTATTATAATACTGAATTTTTAAAATGTTTAGCTTTAATTGCTTAGTATTATAATGTTACTGGATAACTCGCTACAGTTAATAAATGGGCATTTATTTATTGCTTATTTTCGTGAAATAGTCTCACGAAGACACTTACCGTATAGATTTTGTATACTTTCCTCGGGGGACGATTCTTTTGAATTGCCAACCGAGATGATTTCATAGGGAACATTGGTGGACGTTTTTTGTGAGTTGAATTTAGAAGAAGGGTAGTCATCTTCTTGTTCGGCATCAGCTTTTGTATCTTGATTTTTATGTATAACTTTAGTTGACCATCCGTAAACAGGAGGAGAAAACACAATTCTCTCTGGAGATTCTGCTGACTCAGCAGACTCAGAAGGTGTGTTTGGCTGTTGCTCCTGTTGCTGAGTACTAGTTACCGAATATTTTACTTGGCTGGATGGAGGCGGGGGAGCAAAATTTTGTACATCGAACCAGTACCTCGAGGATTGCTGAGCTGGATTCCGCGAGTAGATAATATAGGGCACGAGTTTCTTTGACTTGATTGCTGCTTGAGAGGAAGGAATCTCTTGCTCTGTCTCAACTGTAGGCTGAGGTGACGGGAGGGGATCCGGAGATGATACTGATTCCTCGACGTCCTGATTTCCAGGAAGAATCCATTGAGTGTGACTGCTGCAGGAGACTGGAGCCGGATGGGCAACATTGTCATTACTGTTATCGTCATTTTTAGTAGGATATTGATATTCATTGTTATTATCTGCCTCAGCCACATTATTCTCATTGGTAGGGTCGACATTGGAAGATGATGGAACTAGGGAGAGTGTTGAGAAATTGTTTTCATTTGGATCTTGTGCATTGGATTGGCCAAAGTCATCTAGGAAAGGTGGCTGTTGAAAATTTAGATTGTGATTTGGACGAAGCTGTTGATGAAAAATGAATGGGAAATTAGGAGGACGAGTGTCACGAACTGGGACGCTGTTTATGTAGACGGTAGTTCCTTTCTTTTCATCTGTGGTTGGCGAGGACTCAGAAGCTTGACTAAGATGTTGATGTGTTAAAAACGATGTCCTTTGTGCGTGATTAAGAGCCGTGACAATGGACTGTGGGAGAGGTTCGTAGAATTTATGTTGGGGTGACATTGGCCGTTGTGGATTTGGTGAGAAAGGAAGACGCTGTTCGACGTATGAAGGAATTCCAATATTATAACGTTGCCCCGGGTAGGAAATGAACCTTGGCCCATTTCCATTCTCAGTAGCCAGGGATATAGGGACAGGGACGTTGGTTACTTCATATGCGTTGGGTAGAGGAACTCCCGTGGATTCTCCTTTATGAGGTTGCTGCCGCTCGGCTTCTCTATTCTTCTCTCGCTCTCCTACTTCCTCATTTCCTAAGTGATGAGAGAGGACTTTGGGATTTTGAGCGTGTTCCGAGACTATGAAGACCGGGTTGTTGGAGGCATGAGACTGGGGGACAGGAATCGGAACTGGGAGCGGAACAGGACGACTCGGCCGCTCCTTTTGTTGATTTTGCTCTCTTTCCTCCTCAAGTTTCGGCTTTTTATTCGCATCGGATGTGATTATTTGTCCATTTTCAGAAGACGGCTGTTTCGTAAAGAGATGAGTAATATCAGTCTGAACTGCGGGAATAATTTCCCAGCGACTCCCTTCGACCGCGGGAGCTCTTTCCATCTCCACTACACCGGGTTCCCTCTGCTGTTGCGGCTGTTGTGCATTAGCCTGAGACTCTAATTGAGGATTCTTTCCAGCATCTTTTATTCTAAGTGGAGCACCGCCATCAATGAATTGTAGGTTTGACTGGGGCAAACTAAATTCATGTTCTCTCTGTGGAGCACTCCCAGGCTGAGGCGGAACCTGTTTGTGTTGGTTCTGGATGCTGCTGCTGCTAAGTTGGTATTCTTGAATGGAATCTACATGCACTGAGTTTGGTATAACTATCGGCAATAAATTTTGTCTTTCTGGCTGTTGAGATGGTGCTTGAATATTGTGTGGTGGTGCTTGGTTTAAAACACTTGGACCGTACGCTTGCTGAGAAGGGCCCTTTTGGTTTTCCTGTTCCAACTGAAGCAACCAAGGGATTGTTATCTGATGTGGGTGTCGCAAATCTTGATTTACTACGGGCAACTGCTCCACAGGTCTTAGTGTCAATCGATTATTTTCAACACTTTGCTGAGATATCTGATGAGTATTGGTATTTTCTGCAGGAGGAGTCATTTGCAGGGGAAGTTCATATTGCACAGGGCCTGGGAAATAAATTTGACCTTGCTGAATTGATTCGGACGGCTGACCGTAAAGCTGGGGTGGGGGATTCTGGGGTCTTTGATTATTATTGAAAGATGGCTGTGGAGGTCTTTGTTGGTTTTGTGGACGTGGAGGCTGCTGTGGTCTAAATGAGTCTACCGGTTGTCTATTAGGTGCACTTGGAGGATTCAAACCGACTGGGGCATAGTCATTTGGAGGCTTGGTAGCAGGTGCGCTATTCGGTGCTACATTAGTTTCATACTGAAGCTGATCGATCTGTAAGGTAGCGAAAGGTCTTGAAATAATTGGCAGTTTTATATTTTGCGGTGAATTTGAGGGTGATGGCTGGCCGTACTGATTATTTTGATTGGGAAGGTTGCCTCCTGACGAAAAGGTAGGTGGATGAAATTGGGAATGCTCCTGATAGACTAATTTAGCCGGTTGAATATTATGCTGAGCTGCAATTATCGTACCTACTGTTATTGGTGATATATTTGGCCTATTATTTGGATTTTGTTGTTTAATATTTTGTCCAGGTTTATTTTGTTGTTGTTGCGTAGGATAAAATCGTGGTCCGTCTACTTGTCTCATAGGTGGGTGTTTATTAAAGGGCATTGGTTGCAGGATCGTTGGACGAATTGGTTTCGGTGGGGGTAGGGGCCTTGTAAATTGGAACGGTGGGGGTGGGTGATTTGGCGGACCGTAGCCCCCAGATTGTGGTGGTGGGTGATGGGAGTACTGTTTTTGCTGGTCGAAAATTGGGATTCCGTATTGTTGTTGTTGAGCTGGAAAAAACTGAGGGGGAGGGTATGATTGTTGTTGCTGCTGTTGATGAGAGTTAATATTTTGTGAAGCTGATTGGAGGGCAGAATTATTATTATTATTGGAGAAAGACTGACCGATTGCTGCATGAAATGATGGCACGGGCTGCAATATTGTAGGCTTCCGCGGGGCCTCGTAAACTTGCGACTGAGCTGATGAAGGGTAGAATTGAGGGACATTCCCTGCTACAATGTTGTTTTGATTTTGATATTGATTCGAGTTGAAGGAAATAGCAAAGGGTCGACGATTAGACTCTCCTAAGGCGTTTATAACGACCGTAGCAGTTGGTTCATCAGGAATTTGATGGAGTTGAGGAATCTGTTGATTTGATTGTTGCTGCTGCTGTTGTTGTTGCTGTTGCTGCTGCACTTGGTTGGACGACTGGCTCTGTTGAAGTTGTTCACCGGAGGGAATGTCTGCACCCGACACCGGCGTCCAAGGAAATTTCTCGCATGCTAAGCAGAGGCTTGGTGGCACGTGGAAATCCTGATTATTATTACTCATCCCTCCTTCATTATTATTAGGTCCTGACGGCGAGTTAGAATTAGAATAAGGCCTGTTCACAATCCTGAAAGAGAGTGCCTGTTGTTGCTCTGCACGAACTTGGTCTCCTTGGTCTCTTGCTGACAGCGGTGCCGGTGTGGAAGATGGAGACTGGGCTAGCCTTCGAAATAGTGAGCGTGGAAAAAAGAATCCTTCCGTTGGAGAAATAATGTGACATAATAATATTATTGAAACCAGCAGCAGAGAATCCACTCCTAATGACCTTCCACTTTCTTTCCATTTGCAACTGCTTCGTCTGTGTCTCTTCCTCTGAAAAATAGAGAAATAGGCAACTGTTATGATTTTATTACATCTTATTAACTATATTATTATACATAATACAACCTAATACAAAAGTCACACCATATCAGCTAGGAAAAATATACAGTAAATGGATCTATAATTATATCGTGTAGTATGCATCTATTTATAAAACAGGGATTTGAAATCTTATTTTCATGCATCCTCAGTGCCTATTACTCTTGTATCAGTTGTGTACATATTTAATTTATTATAATTATACATTTTACTCATGCACAAACTGATACAATGTCAAGTCTATAGTACCATAGTATCTAAATGATATTTCAGCAAAGACATATTATAGAGTATGACTAACAAATGAAATGAATTTTATACAAATATATAATATATAGTATATATATATATATGTATATGAGGCATAATGAGACAAAAGGAAATATACTTCGTTAAGTTGTGGTTTTTAAAGAAAGGCTAACTAAATGCTTTGTGTTGCAGAGTTGCAGCACTCTGGCTGGTTTACTGCACCTATATCATTAATTACATTAGTTTTATAAAAAAGCCGAATTAAACTGACGAGAAAGAGATTATAGTTGGCATATATTGTAATAAAAATCTTATTATTATTCTTCCCATTTATGCGCATAATATAATAATAATTAAATGAAAAGTATGCCAGTAGTATGTAATAGCATCAGATTCTGGACCAAATAAAATGTTTACCCTATTTAGACACACTTTCAAAAACAATATTATTTTAATTGGTAACTTATGTAGCGTAGAGTTACACTTTTGTTGTCAAATACAATACACTGCAACCGTACGCAATTACTCAGCACGACATAATTCGCTAATTATCGCTACTAAAAATTAAGAACTAATTTTGGCAACTTACTATTAGTTATCTTAATCTTAATTCAATATCATACTACGGCAAGGTAGGATAATTATTGATGGGTAACGGTGCATGTAGAAGTAATTAGCAATACTCTTGCATATAGGCACTATACCAATAACATAATCCTTCCTCAGTTGGATGGCTAAACTGCAGGTGCAAACTATCTAATTTCCATTACATTTATTTTTGCCATTGGCTATTATTCCTCGTTGCATTTACTAAAGCAATAATCTTGTCTACTGAATGAGTTTTCGAACGAGTGAAAACTAGTGATCGATATCATAATGGAAGATTGAAGTCTTTCAGTTCTTAATTGATTGGAATACTCATTGTTGTTTTTTAGATGATTGTATCAGCTATTATTAAGCATACAAATTGTAAATTCCTTCCACTACAGCCATTGTCTGTCAGTCTAATGTCCATTTTAATAATTTCTCTAGTAGCTGGAAGCAAATTATGGAAATAGTTCTTATCTATTAGTAATTTAATAATGGATGAATCATTTTCCATTAGTTGACCAATAACAATAATGATTAATGTCCAACAGTGTATTGCGATACAGCATATTGCACCTGAGCATATTACTTATAAAGGCAAATCAATGTTTTAGTCTACTTTTTCATGGGTATTCAAAATTTAGTTCATATTTCCTTTATTTTAGTTGAAAATTTTGCCTTGTTTCTAAGCTGACTCTATGGTTTATTTTAGAACAAATCAAAAGTCAAAAAAGTTGAAGCAAACAAGCCCTTTGAAAGAGATAATCTTTGTAAAGAATCTTCTAAACCTCTGGTGCCAGCTTAATTTAGAGTAAGCCTAATTGTGCTGATCTAGGACATGTTTTTAGTATTACGTTGGTATTACCTACATGAAACTACTACTTACTAAAATTTGGGACACAGTATTATGTTAAATCCTTACTTATAATAACCATGTTATCTAAATCACATTTTTCATATGGATTAGAGCCCACTACATATCTGTAGTTTACTCGTATAAAAATGACGTGATATGTGACACTTTATACTGTATATAGTATTCATGAAATTATTTAATCATCATAATTGCAGTTCAGTGATAGCAGTATTTAAACTGAAACAGCAAATTATTAACACACAGGAACTATATAACTAGATCATTATATTCAGTGTCCAGCCCACCAAAATGTAGATGTTGTCTCTTTCTTTACTATGAGATTTTGTATCCATAATATTTGATATATCTTTACTACTATACCACTATACCACCTATAAATATATATTATAGCAAAATTCTTGTTCTTGGCATTTTTCCGGATAAAAGCGGATGAGTGGATGTACAATAGTTTTCAAGTTTTGTGTAGTTCTTTGATGTACTACAAGTGCGGTGTGGCTATGCCCCGACTTTACTTTTAGTTGCGTAGCCATTAACCGATGGAATGCTTTTGACATGTAATTTCTTCCATATCCGTCTTAAGTTGGTTCATACTTATCTGCAACATGTAGGTCATTTTATGCATGTCGTAGTAGCCAAGCAGTTCAGCCATTGAGTCACCGCTTTATTCATGGCCCAAAGAATTAACAGCCTCATTTTTTTTTTCTTTATTTTTCATTACTAATATACCGAGTAATATTGTCAGCACAGATAGAGAATTAAATTTTCTTAATTAAAAATGGTCGTCTGTTTTAAAGATATGTACAACGTGTTTACTGCATACTGTGCACTGTGCATACTGCATGGCTCTAAAGGGATGTGACTTTGTGACTTAAAGTTATTGAGGTAGCGCATATTCTGTATATTGTAATTACTCTCTTGCTAAATTTCCATTGAACCATTTCTGGATAATTAGGAATATGTTACATTATATTATGCAATGTTCCGATTGTGAAAATTATATTCTAACACACTATATGACTATACTATATTATATTACGCATATATTATATTGCATATATTGTCAGGGAAGTCGTAACTTTCAGTGACAGTTAAATATCAGTAAATGTTGAGTTAATTTATGCCACTACTTAAAGGTAAATGTAGTGTATGAAGCAAATCTCAAAACTATTTGTGGTACCCATGCTAATGACAAGTAAGTATAATGATACCTACCTACTACTTATATTCCCTTACTTGATGAACTATTTATGAACTATAAACCACTACACACTGAGAAAGGAGAATAAAAGTTCGCCGAGCCAGAGAATTAATTAAAACTTTGGAGTTCCTACAAGATAATTTGTTAAGCTTCTCTTGCACATTATGCACTTGAAACCGTAGGGGTTGATATTCTTTTTATTTATATTAGTCACCGGTGTCTTAGATAGGAGCCCCAAGCAGGACCACAGAATGTGATGTGCTTACAAAGACTTTATTACACAATAAGTTCTGCTGGAGAGAGAAATTAACACACTTGACACAGTAGTGAATAGGAATGGAATGCCCACAGTGCATTGGAGTGCCGTAGTCATAGGCATTATATAATTACAATGCTTGTAATATGATGGTGATAAAATATTATTTTATATTGAATATAGAAAATGTAAACCAGTTAATCGTAATTTAGTGCTTTGCTAGCACTCTACTAGTATTTACGTATTGAGTTAACTAAACAGGACAGATTTGGCTTACTAGGCTACTTATGTATCATTCCAGAAATTGATAGTAAAAGTTGAACGATAAATTAATTCGGATCCCATTAATAATTATCGTTCATTTTGTGGCTCAGAAAATCTTTAGTGTACTACTTGCATTGTATTTTATGTACTACATCCACAACAGCACAACTATATGTAATGTTTTATGTTATGGTATACTATGTTGCTCACATACATGCTCTATTCAGAAATATTTATTTCTGACAGAAATCCATGAGGATTGTAGTACACATGACAATAATTCTTCATACGTGAGTATCTTACATTTTCTTGGACGAGAAAATAAAAAGAGGAAACAGAAAACGGAAAACGATTTAATATTTCAAGAACATTTATTTCTGATCATCAATCCTTTGATTTAAAGATTCTCCGATTTTGTCAAAATTGCTGTTTTAAATCCGTAAAATGTAGTTTGATCGTATTTTTTATTTTCTTTAACTTAATTATTTGTCATTTACTTTGTTTACTTTACTGATGTCCTAGGTCAGCCCGCTGGTCTCAATCTCAGTTACGAGCAGCATTGTACGTAAAGTATGTAATTAATGCTACTTACAAAGCAAAGAGCTTCAATACTAATATAAGCAGTTATGAAACCTGAGTGTTCTTATTAAACATTATAATTTATATTACATTCTCAACTACAATATTGTGAGTTAAATACCTATCTGTGTTGACAAATGATTATAGAATTGCTTTTGGATTAGTATAATCTTACTTGCATATTTGAAAACCAACAATTATAACTTAAACCATAGGTTTCTGGGGTGCAGGTGGTTTAACTAAAGGGTTATACGTACTAAGCAACTGAATATAATGAGATTTTTTATTTTTTACACTTCAATTGTCAAGGATGGTATCAGCTGCACATAATTAGTTAAATAGGTACCAGATAGAGAAGAATTTATTTATGACTCCTGTTAGGATAGGGTTCACAGTAGTCACATCCCATCACAACACAATTGCAAAATAAATCTCATCTGGAAGATAGCATATAATCATTTCTTATTCTTTGGTGGTGTACCGTTAGGAGAGTATATCGTTTACCTATACATACGTTAAGTACGTCCATTACATACATGCACCATCTAAAATTAGCAAATGGCCTATAATAACTAGGTATTTACAAGCTTGGCGAACAATGAATGAAGGGCCACGTTAAGTTAGAATGAGATCAGCAGCTGACTCTAATTGAAGAGTGACGTATTTGCAGTTCTATTGATTGCTGTAGTAAAGAGCAAAAATGCATGCCCAGTACATAACACAACTACAACACATGAGGGTGAAAGTTGACAATGGTGTATTGTCATTTTCCATTTAATTCTAGTGACAAGTAAGAAGCCAAAAATTGCAGTCTTGCACCTACTTAAAATTTATTGAAAGCAATCATGCATATATACGCCATGCCATTCATTTGACGAATAGAACAATGAAATAGGTGCCATTAGCTACAGGTACACTACATACACAGATGACTATATCGACGTCCATTCTTCATAACGTGTTAAATTGACTTGTACTGATTTTGTATACCTTAGGTAGGTATACTGGCATCAGGTAGAGGAATGCAGGAAGAAGCTCTTCAGATTCAGGGATTTAACAATGGGATACATGCATTTCTACTTGTCTACTCGAATATTTTGATGGCATGTCTCATATTATTACAATTTAAGATCGTACTCGGGAAAGTCTTCTAGGTATCTCGTGGCCGTCGGTATTTTAGAAAGTGTAAACTGTATATTCTACACTGTAGACATTACCAATGGTGAGAAATGTGACCTGTATGTCAAAATCAATTGAAAACAACCGAAATTAGCTCCGCTACTACCTTATTTAAAATGGTTCTGTGACTTGAGGAGGAATATCCTACATTATATGTATCACCATTACGTGGACCTGAGAAATATTCAAGAAAATTTACTTTAATTTAGTTAGATTGTTTATGAATAAATCTTGAAAGCAGTGTATTAAATAAAAATATTAATAACTATCCCCAGTACTACTGGGCCAGTAGGCACTCAATAAATAATGTCGACCTATTTAGGTATATTGCTAGTGACGTCTCTGTATAGCACAAAAACAGTTCATGGCCCTGTTAAACATTAAAAAATAGAAATCTTCGATACATAGGTGAAAAGGCGTATAAGATTTAATTAATTTAGTTAGTATTATACATATAAGAGGTTACACATCAAACCAAACTATTAAAGGAGATGCACATTCACCTTACTTATATCCTCAGACATACCGCATTAACAGTATTACTGGTTGCTGTGTATGAAAAAAGCTACATAATATTATCTTGTAATATTAATTACTAACATTCCAAATTCCAATGCAAGAGAGGTATTTCGGAAAAATAGCAAATAAATACCGCATGCTAATATTTCGAATTCCACAACTCAGTTACACACTAAATTCGCAGACAGTCTTATGTTATATACTTAACATTATTACATTCTACGCGAAGTTCCTCATGCTTAAATAGACACCAGTGTAATAATATTTAGAAATTGGACAGAGTAGTACAGTTGCTATACATAATACAAATATTAAACATCTCGGTATTTCATACCAAGATGTCTAACTGTCTAATCGTCCACAACAGAAGTATTTTACAATCACCTACCTGCTTATATCCTTCACTTGCTAATAATATAGAAGACAAAGATGATATGAATTCATTAAATACTTATCTATACTTATATTAAACAGTCAAGCATGGCCGTATACGTATGCGTATTAATATTGGTATGTAATGTTTACAATTAGGAAGGCGGTGATGCATACCTATCACATCCTCCTAACAAATTTAGGTTTAAAGTAGTATAATACCCTCTTACTTACTACTCTTGCTGAAATCTCTTAAGACGAGTCGCATATCACAACTATCTGCATCACAGCCAGTCAAAAAGTGGGCTAAACTAACTACAGATCCTAATGGCAGGTTCTCATATACACGCGAACGTTGAGAGTTATATTGGCCAATATGCATTTATAATACTACATGCATGTATACTAATAGCAAGTAATTGTGTTACGGCAATGAATGAATAAAGCTTATTACATCGGCAATGTCTTTGCTTATCTCTCAATGTTTTATATAAAGTAGGATAGTGCCATTTCTACTACACGTACATAAATCATATAAACACCACTTATTGTCTAGTTGGTGTGATTTGTTTCGAAAAATCCAGCTTAATTAATGTACATGCAAGTATTAAATTGGGATAATTAACTGTACAAAATGTATGTAATTTTAGAAGTCACATAGCGCAAAAAGTTAAGACATTTTGGTGAAAAGTATTCATTTCGTTGTGCACCTGCATACGCATATTATAATTAAAGTTCACACAGGTAAAAGTTATAAGCCAATCTCCTAAATCTTATATCTGTAATGTCGCCTACTTCAAACCCTACAATCCTTCTTCATAGCGTTATATTACATACATACGTGTCCCCAAAAATTAACCTTGTTATTTTTAAATGTTTTCTTACATAAAGCTGTCGCTATTGTAGAATAATAATAACTGAGCCTGCCTTTTCTAAACTTATTGTGTCATCAGAATTCTCAAAAAATGTAGTGTGCTCCTCGAAAGTTTATGGCAAGGGTTATTTACAAGGATTGATTTGCAAATTTTGATACGCATCACTACAAAAATAATAAACCATTTGGCAATGGGTGTCCAACTGTATCGCTAGTGGAAATTATGCGAAGTTTAAAACCCAAACGGGGCCAGTTTTGCTGATGAAAACAATTTAAATGACCATATTAGAGACATTTATTACCACAAAGTCTCACATTGTCCCATGTATGTGGTAAATTGAGATTCATATTTGAATTCCTTACGTCAGCAGCTGTATAACGCTACCCCACTTGCCATTTATTTCTATTTAAAAAATAAATGGGCATGTCAGAACTCCATGGGGGTGTGGCCAATTTGGTCCAAAAACAATGACAATATTATTTTAGCCTCCTCTTTCGAATTATGAGAACAGAATTGAAAAAAGTTGACGCGTTCAAAAGTTAGAGCGCGAACGGACACACGGACAGACAGCATAGAAGAACCCATACTGTATCTGGCGATACAGAACAAGTGAAACGACAATTTCAATAACATTTACTCGTATTATTATTACTTACAGCAAACGAAATAGGTGCGCATTTTCTAATTAAGTCGACCGTCTGCTAAATGAAACACTTCATGTAATTGTGATGTATCTCCTTTTAAGTCACTCAGAGATATCCGATATAAATGAAACTAACATGTATATAGGTATAGATAGGTTCTTAATTAAAAAATATAAACATCGCCCATTAGAATGATTAAAATGTACTATAATATAGACGCGGATTTTATTCTGGATATACTATTGGAGTTCATCTTTGTTTGCCACATCTGAAATTACCAGGGTACAGTACAGTACAGAGTACAGAGTAATGCACACTATTTACTATTGGGATTTGTATCGTAGATATATTATGTATACGGTACACCTACTTAATTACTATATATGATAATAAAAATGCCCAAAATTAAAGTCATCGTACAAATTAAATGGCGAGTACAATAATACAACTACGGATATAACTTAGCGCCGTATATTCCACATAAAATTACATATCCCCCAGCACACGATTAGTCACATCAACTCAGAAGATAAGATACCAGCTTAAGGGGTCCATTTAAAGACCGTGTCTTTTTTGCAGTCTTTTCTTGAGCTAATGTATGGTGAAATGTTATTTTGGACAATTAACACGGTCAACTACTGACTGAAAGAAAAAACTTGGGCGAGGCACACGGGCAGGGCACAACACATACCTACATACGCAAATACATAATATTATATTGGTAAACAAACTGTGTTTCTCTAGAATGTAATGGCACTCCTACCTACGCACGCTATGGATACATAGACAAAACGAGTCTCAAATTAATTAGCGAGTATTTAAGGCTGTAGCACTATGTGTCACATACTATTTATGTGAATCAGATAGCTAGGAACTACAAACAATTTGGAGTAGGTAAACAGTTAATATCAATGCCAATGTAAATATATACATGTACCATTTCCTAACACCATAAGTATACGATATAATAGACCTATGTAATTGAAGAATAAAAACTTAACGGTTTAAATCTCTATTAAGTTAATTATAATGCACCGAAGGCAAGTATTTAACATTTATTTATTTAGTCACACTTTAACATATAGGTACTTATTGTAATACACTCTGTACTCTAAAAAATAATAGCTACCTACTAAATATACCCATGGTATGGTAAGGCTGAAGGAAAGAAAGTTGCATACAGCAGAGATGACACAAGCTTAAGAGAAATAGAGAATCCCCATACGCAGACTTGACATATCCGTGTCCTCTTGGAAAACGAGCCGAGTGATTGCGATTGTCGATTGTTTTTCTTTAAGTTATACTTTACAACAAGCCCGACTTCTGTGTCATATTATATTACAGTACACCTACATACAAATACTATATATATGCATAATATTGTGTATGTATAGAGTCCATGTACCTACTTACTAGTTTTGTACAGGTATACTACTACTATTTAACAATGAACCCTTTTACAGTTAGTGTTCCATTCGTATTATGCCTATGGCCTATAGCGATGCTTGGGATGGGATTCAAGAATAATTAACACAAGTTGCGCATTGTTCGTTTGTGTTGTGTTTGCGCGACTGGAAATACATTGTTTTCAAAAAAGAAGTTTATCGTTAGTTAGTCTACTGTACGAACATGAAACTACAAGTAATGATTAATTAGGCGTTGCACATGAAATTCATGCGTGTCCCTTTTCTAAATATGGAATTACCTCACGAGAGTGAGTAGAATACAAATCAAAATTAGGAATTCATAGTAAATAACTACTTTCTCTACTTGCAGTTTGTAGACAAGTATTCCTGTTCCTCCGGAAGAGAGTCCTGAGTGTAAGATACATTACATACAAACATGAGCTTTATATAACTATATTAATTTATACATATTGCAACTTGTAACTTTCCTCTGATATTTCCATTAGCATTGCTTACGGAAGAGATACAAATAAATATTCAGCATGAAATTGAGCCTGAATTTCAATTTAAACATCATCTCAATGTAGTATATTCATTTATTACTATACTTACACATGAGGTATTTAGTTAGTCTGAGTCTGAAGGAGAGTAATACAATAATAATTTCCATCTCGGTTGCTATCTAATTCTAACAATACTTTTCTGTTTCATCGCTTTAAAATGTGTAGTTGTATCTCTTTCTCTATCTGTAGGTTTCCGTGAGTGTACTCAAAACAGTACTTACCAGACCACAATTTCAGGAAATACACATCGTATCTAGAGTATCTACAAAGTGCACGTCGTTACAAGAAAAGTGTCATAAACATTATAGAGCTCCAAGGAAAAGTAATTTATCATGATGGTAGGTACTGTAGTGAGTATGTAGACTGCAGACATCTTCATATTAAGCTGACAATATTGTTTGTTCTGCTAAATCATAGTTTGTAAAGAAAATGAAAAGAAAAATTCAATGGAAATGTGATACACGCATGAATGAGTAAAAAACAGCAAGTTACAAAGCGAATCCTCGATTTGTCTCAGTTGTCTCACTGTCTATCTGTCAGTCTCCTTTGTTTTTGAAAGTAGTATACTAACTAAGAAGCTTACTGTACATACTGCTTACATATTTGTTGCACACACTAGCATCTCTTACTATTATGAGTTAAAAATATGAACCCTAATGTAATGTAATGAAACTAACATACGTATACGCACATAATAATATACATATTATCATACACAAAATACATTGCATGCTTGAAAAATGAAATCACCAATGAGTGTCCAGCCCACAGAGAAGCCAAACTGTCTAGGATCTCCAAAAAGTACCTCATTGTCTCCTACACGTAGCATTGATGGGATGCGGATGCAGGTAGTTAGATGAGATCACTAACTACAACTAAACGGATGCATAATGCATTGATAAATATACAGACATGTATTAAGACACACTAACCGATATGCCTAGCTACTTAAGGAAAGTAAGTAATAACAAATAATGTTTATGCAGAATATGTAGGTGGCCTGGTCTAAGATGATATTGCACTTGTGCTTTCCTGCTCCAAGATATTAAATATGATAATATTATGCACATATTCCATTGAGGAGTACATAAATAATGCAAAATATGAAGATGAAAAACATCCAACTATGAAGTGAAAGAATATTGTATGTAAGCTAATCGTAAGTAGGTACCAAAGTCATAATAATGAGATGTACAATAAGCACAACATAAGTGTTTGAGCTGTAATTTATATCCATGTAAATCATATAGTGGTATAGTTAGTGATTCATTGATCTATAGGAGTTGCTGAAGTGAAATGAATCCGCCGTTGTTGTTATTACTTTTTATAGACTTCACTCCCATTCAAGATTAAAGATTGGAACCTTATATGTGTACCATAACTACGTACAGATATACATAATATATTATAATATTATGGGAGATAGTAGGAATAAATAACATTTCGTATAGAATCTGTATGCACCTATAGGTGGGTTATTGTATTTTGTTAGATATTGTAGTTGTCTGCATACGGTATACTTATTCTCACGTACTCGTGTGTGTACTGATTCAGTTGATGTTTAGCTGCATGACTGTGTCTGCAAATCTGCAGGGTAGAATCTAAAGATTAATAAAATAGTAGGCTTAGGCATAGGCACAGCAATATCCTGACAATATTGTTCTCTGGGTTGTGTAGGAAGGGAAGATGGTATGGTATGCTACAGAGATGAGCTTCAGATTCAGATGAGACGAGAATGAGACGCAAGACTATTCTCGAGTTCTCGCATTCTGCCCTAAGGTGAGTTTTCATCCCGTAGTCAAGCTCAGTCCGATCTAAAATTGTACATAAGTAACAAGGCCAAATAAAGTCTGTAACCTAGTACATAGAGCACAAGACAACGTAACGAAGTACAATATTATTATCACCCATGCATGCTCCAAACAAAACACAAGTTGCTGCTCTGTAGGTACCGTAGTTCAAAAAATGACTCCAGATGCATGTAAATTCAAATTATATTTTCAAAACATTGCCAGTATTGACAGTCGTCAGGAAAATGAAAAACAAGGTAACCGGGCACTCCATACAAAATAGAATTGCAGCCAATGTATTTTATTGCCGACTTTTTTTTGAGTTTTTAAATTCCCGTTCATAAATAGAAAATACGGTATGGGATGTAGAAGTTGTGAAATAACAGCAAACTATAATTTCATCCACAGAACTGAATGCACTTGATGCACATAATAGTTGGACTTTACGACCTACTCCCGGCTGAATGTACTTTTATCGATAGGTAAGCATATATTATGCATTTTTTCGGTTCAGTATTCCAGTATCACAGCCATGCGTTTGTTGCGTACATGGTTCGTTCATATGATATAATTAAATATAATCAAAGTACCTTCGATCCGTTGCCAGGTTTTCGCTTCGTATTACGAGAATCGTTAGTCTGTCTGATTTGCTGGTTGAATGGAATAATAATAACTAGCATGCAGTTTGTGTTTAATATATGCAATAAAATGGTTATTTACGATGGGCATTATTTGGATGGTTATTATTGAAGTGAGTCGTGCTCAAGTTTCCTCTCACGAAGCGTAAACTAATTCACTATACTTTTACACAATGGAACACAACATACATAACACCCAATTTAGATGTTTATTATAACTTAACAGAGATTCAGTCATCCTTAAGCAAATCATAATCATAATGTATACCTACCTACCTAATAAAACTTCCCCACAGCAAGTACTATGATGTTCTTCCTTCACCATGACCATAACAAGTAAAGAGCCTAAGTACCTACTTATAGAGAAAGAATTGTTATTCGTTGACAATACACTACATTTCGATGGCACTATTCACACATTCGGTATTTCGAATAAAGCACATGCTGCATAGGGATGGGAATGAGCTTTAGCCGGCGCACACGAATTCGTTAACATATTTATGCCCAAAAGGATGAACCCAAAAACGAATAGGAAAAGACCAACAAAAAAACAGCATGCAAATATTATTTTGATTGACATCAAAAACATGAAAAAGTTCTCAGTTTGAATTATTCATAAATAGCATTATTTGCAATTTAGGTTTGCCACTGTCATGGATAATGCAGAAGAAATAATGAATAAAAACAGATAAGCACTGCAGGAGAAATTATTGTTGCAATTCAGTCATCGGGCTTCAATGTTTTCAGAAAATTAGATATTCAAAATAACGGCATTAGTGAAAACATGTTGGACAAATGATGAAAATGCCCAGCTACAGATATGAAAGGGAATTATTTGTTAAAACAACAGGCAAATTAAATATAACAAATATAACTGACGAGATATTAAACACGTTTTTTGCTTCCAATCACTTTGTACAGACTAACTTACATATTTATGTGCAAAATTAACCAGCAAATATGGTACAGCGTGAACCCCAGTGCTTTCAAACTGAGAACAATCCTAGAGTTAAAGATATAATGTAAATAAAAGTAAATTTAACAGCTCTTCTTTTTTTCTGTCATGCATATGTATACATGTCTTCATGTGTATACCTATCTTCTTAATTTGGCAATGGAAATTGCTGTTTTAAAGTACAGTACATATAGTATACATATAACTTTCATTAGGACACGGACGGCATTGAATGACACAATTTTTCATGAAGCTATGATTATATGTACTTATAAGTATTTGAATGAATATTTAGCCTCAATTTTAATATCATTCAATTCATTTGACTTACTCTGGCATTAGCCAATGGTAAGTAGACACTTATCTGTGCATCTATGTTAATCTTTTACTTTTCTTGTCTTCCACATTAAAAACAATTTTATTGATGCATTAGATTAGAAATGAAAGGGGGATTTCATAATTTATATTTATCGTACCTACTTATCTACCTCACGATGATTTTCATTCGTCGTTTCCATGCGCTAGCAAGTTCAAGATTCAAGGCGAATTTATTTCTCCCAAAGTCTTTTGAGCATTCCCTTCTTTAGCTAAACAATTAACGTATACATGCATACTTTTACTATACGCACCTATATTTGTACTCAGCCGGTACAAATACAGTCTAAGGTTCTTCTGCATTTAATATTCAAAACTCCGTTCGTGTATTTACAAATTGAGGAAACAAAATCGAGTGTAATAAAGTCAATCTTTTAGTCCGTTAATCGGCTTTTAATCTTAGAAGATTTTACATACGTTGAGCTTTTAGCTCTATCCTGTAATGTAACCATAGCTGACAATGAGATCTATGGTTTCTTGACCACCAACCAACCACTGGTACATTCCAAGCAATTTTGCCAACAATTGTAAGGAAAAATTCCTCCAACAGATATTACATCGCATGTAAGTCAGTATAAATTCATGAATTCATTCCATGTACATTACTTGCATTAAATGCATTCTCACATATAGCTAAATAAAAATGTATCTTATGTTTTGCCTGCTATTGCAATCTCTCGTATTGTCCGACAAACATTCGACAATGAAACGAATCCACTGCCTGCATGCACTTTAATCATTTCTCCTTAGCTCATCTCATGAAAACAAACAATTTGTAGTCTTACATGTAATGAACTGAAACAATAGAGCATATGCACCACAAGACTTATTATTATGTTTACATATAGTTTAGTATACAATTAGTTAACCTACATAAACTTAACCGAGACGATAAGTATAACTATTTATAACTTGCTAGTAAGTATTCGCATTTAATATGAAAGCAAGCAAAGATCTGCATTTTATTTAGCTACATAGAAGACGATCCCCTGCTTAATCATCATGATACACTGTGCCTAATTTGCGGATATATTTTTACTAACCCGACACCATAAAACATTTATTTTAGCATGGTGGTGTCAAAAAATCATCTGTCAAATGGTACCACATGCCGTGACTAGCCATGGGATCCGCTTAGGGGCTTTTGTGGATACTTAGGACCCTTTGCTCCATATTAGATAATGTAAATAATAAAATAATGATACAAAAATTTGTGTACGCACTTGAGTATGCGGCTGGTAACGTTTGCCTGGTGATAACGTATGACGATGGCATGAACAGTGCAATTTATACAAGTAAACTGCATTCATATGAATATGAGCATACATAAGATGGTAAATACTACTACTTCTTGATTCATGACTGTCAATATATAGTAAGTGTCAATAAATTAGTTAGTGCTTATGTTTATAGATAAGTATATACAGTAGTAAATAGCTTTCAAATTTAGATTCCATTGTTGTTTATCGTCTATCTTATTGTATGCATTTTAGCATTGATGTTTCATGAATCTGAATGCATTCATTCATCTATCTTGTTAAGAATAGGATATCGCCGACCGACGAGTAGATAAGTATATACATACACGTTGTTTGTATTCAGTTACACTGTAATAATATATTTATATAAATGCTTTCTACCTAAGTAGTAGTACTAAAATATAATAAAAAATGTGATATTATCAGGCGAAGTAGCTGCTTTTCTCTTGCAGTCACAGTTTGACAGTATAAATAGTGTTTGTCCGTGTAGCGCAACTACAACATTGTAGATATTTATTCTATTGTCGGACTAAACGTGTTATGTTGTGTGATTGTGTATAGTAAGTGCAAAGAAAGCGCCCAGGTGTATTTATGTGCATGATAATAATAATAATAGGAAATGTGCATGCAGAAGAAGGATGAGTAGATGTATTTTGAGTATTGGGTCGTGCACTGTGAACTACATTTAACATCTTAGATTTAACGCATTCAATCCATAATCGGTCATTTCATTAGTGATAGTTAATGGGTGTACAAAACAACATTGTGATGTGAATGGGATTCCTCGAATAGCAACACATCGATACGGAGATTAGATATCAGGAGATCTCTTTGAAAGGTTATGACAAGACGGAGCGTATAATTGTCCTCAATGGCCTTATGCCCTGCCGTGGCCGAGCCTAGCCTCACAGTTTAGTTGGTCAGGCCCAATAACCTTATTGATGGATTGATTGATTGAATAGAATACCAAATTATTATGTGCATACCCGTTCCCTGATTAACTCTCTTCCATTATATTGTACTCACAGACATTGTAAACATGTACTAATGGTATGTATAAGTAAATACCACAGGTATTGTATTTCTAATGAAACGATAAGTATATAAATATATATAAACCCCTCCACTTAAAAACTAAGGTAGGACTATGACTCCTAGTATGTACTCACTCATCTCCTAACTCCAAAACTATTCACTTTTCTTTAGTGCATCAAATCAAATTTTATATGTACCGTGAGAACAATTTGCATTGATTAAAATTTAAAGTACCCTTCCTTGTTTGCTATCTGCGGAAGAGTGCCCAAGAGAGTATTTCAACCAATTGATGAGTTCTTCTAACTAATTGTAAGTACACGAAGAATTGATGATTTCTTTGTATACAAATAATAATACAATACAGAGGGGAAAGATTAATGAGAAAGTGTATACCATCAAAACATGTACTATACAACAGGTAATATTAAAGTAGTAAAAGTATATACATCGATAGGAAGAATTGGAACTTATAAATGCTTACAATTACTTGCCTACCTACTAGCGATTAAATCGATTCAATTAAGTATTCACTCTGTCATGGTTTGGTAAATGTTTATAGAAAACTTAATCAAATGTTCAGAGTACCTGCAATTAGCAGACGGAAATATTTAGAGCGATACTATGAATGAGAGTTAAAAAGCAAATCACTCGTAATATGTAAATTATTTTTATTTGCAGTGAGAAGGGGCCTTCCTACTAGATTATCATTAGTATTTAGTTCGGTATGCACATTATGTACATCTATATGTATGTGCAAATGTGTGCATACAATACTAATATTAAACTTCCCAAGTACATACGTTAATATGAAAGTTTAGCGAGAAAGAATGGGTTCTGAATGTAACGCTCTGAATTTAAAGAATAGCCTTAGCCATACACACGTCATATTAGGTATGAGTCATATTTAGTAGTAAGGAACTATTTAAGACCCGGATGTTATTGTAGTAATAGACGTAGGTATTCTCTTCCTTATTCTTAAGCAAACCAAATAAACAAATCTACATCCATCAGATCGTTTACCTACATTGACACTTCCATATATTTACTAAATAGTTTTAATAGTCATTAAATAAGGGATAAAAAGTTAAAACATTCAGTTCTCAAACCGAATATCAACTGTGGTTTACCTATAAATCATATGGTAGAACAATAATTAAAATAAATACAATTACTCTATGTATGTACTTACATAATTATATTTTGTAATGTTGGCACATTGGCAAACACATTGGCAAACGTATTGGCAAAATGGAGATACTATTGCGACAGAAACGCTTTCATCCTGAGACTCGATACTTCATATTGTACTTTCTAGACTTGTTTGTGTCGGAAAAATAGCTGGTGTGAATGATTACTTACATTAACATGCATAACTAACTTGTAGGTTTGCAGTTGTCGGAAATAAACCACAAAGATATTTATTGCTTGCAATTTGCAAACCAATATATAAAAGGACACATACTTATTACTGTTTTGGCTAGATATAAATATGTAAGCATAATAAGAAAGAACTAAATAAAATGTCAAGCTGTTGATAACAGTTGCATTTTTAAGGAGAAACTGCAACAACCTCCTTTTGGAAATGCAGTGCATGTTTACAAAATAGAATGAGTCTGTGTATGTTATTTAGAAGTAAATACAATACTCTCTGTATAATATATGTAAGTAAGTGGATGTAAGTGGGGGTAAAATATGTAGAAACATGTATCTAACAAACACATGCAGTGGCTACCATATACTCTGCTGCGCGTTAGAATTTTACCAGTCGTACTTTAATGCAACATTTATGCTTATTATGGCATTGCACAAAAAATCCTAAGTGTTTATGTAGGTAGGTCTAGGTGTAGAAACGTGTGTATATTAATATAAAGATATATATATTTAGTATAGTAATATTATATAGAAAGGTGCTGTAGTACAAATTGAAGAATTTGTATACCTGATAACGTTAGCCAAAAATAACTCCTTCTGCAAATAGCAACTATACAATTCAAAAATGCATTTTATTAGGTTTATTTAGTAGGTGATGAAGATTTAGTTTGGAGATCTACTCTACCTATTACTTTCTTCCATTCATTCATTATTCTGTTTTTCATTTGAGGAGCGACCTACAAAAGCCACAATGAGAAAATAATTTTCTCAATTCTTTTCCTCGCAATAACAATAAAAACACCAAAGAAAAAACGTTAGCAAAGCCAGCACAGAACACAACACACTAATACCAGTCTCAATCTCGACACTCTACAACAGTAGTACAACAGTACTAAACGTGAGAATGCATTTGTACATATTATTCTGTCTCTATCTCCATAATATCCTCCATTTACACATAATCTACATCACACTAATATCGTACATACCTACCCGCTTATCTATTTTTGTACAAGGTATGCACTTATTCACCTGACCTGCTGTAACATGAGTACACATATTATATATGTGCGTAAAAGTATGTAATCAATGTAAACATGAGAGAACACAGTACCTTGAAGTAGTTAGCTAAATAAGTAACCTTAGATAAATAGTACAATAGAAAAACTGATAACGACTGACTTAGTATATACTACTCGGCTGCAATACTTAAGTATATGTAAGCGTAGTCTATGGATTTTAGCTGAGTGGGTCTAGCAATGCAATATTAAAAGATAAGAGACATAACATAACAGCCCACTTGAAGAGAAAAAGACAAAAGCGAACAATACCAAAGGGAGAGAGAGAGATGAACTAAAAAGCAGAAATACTAAATGACTTACTGAATTGTGTCTATGTATAATAGGTAGTAAGTATGTATATGCATATCTATAGTATATTATGCACATGGATATGTATTTATTATTACTAACTATTAGGCAAAGATTTAGTGAGCTTATGAAGTTTAGTTAGGTATGTACACACGTACAAAGCACAATGTACATAACATTCAAAGAACGGAACAGAAAATACAAGATGAAATTCTGTTCTCTGTCTGTTCATTTCCTTTGCATTCCTTATTTACAACTTCTCTTGTTGGTTTTAGTCTGAATGAACTGACTGAACTGACTGACTGAAAGTCCTGAATCTCATGATTCTCGTGTTGTTTCTTCTTAGTTAAAGCCTGAGGCAAAGTCTCGTCTGTCTGTCTCGCAGTCTCACAGCAGTACAGTACAGTACACAGTACAACTAGTACAAGTGCAGTTGTTTATTCATGCCATGTCGGCATAGTTAGAGATAGAGTAATAATTGCACTACAGTAAAGATCATCAAACTTATTTATTGCATTTCAAACAAATCTTATTTAACACACGATTAATATTAAAACGTAATTTTATATGCAATTAATTCTAATAAGGAATCCCATCCATAATTCTTCAACATCAAGCGTGTAATGCCAAGCACGGTAATGTAAGGTAAGATCACGTACAGCCGATATAGCGATTCATATTGAGATAAAATGTTTAAAATATTTCTCCTTTACCATTTGGAAAGGCTAACTTTTGTATAGGATTTGAATGATTGGAAGAGTTAACACGCTTTTGGATTTGTGATGAAGATTGTAGGAGAAAAAGGAAGAACTGACTGAATGACACATTGCATATATATACTTATATATTTATTAATTGTCACTGTAGGCACCGAAGAATGGGACGGAAATCTCATAAAGTATGGTGCAGACAGTCAGTGTAATACTGTTTAATGGAGTGCGGAGGGAGTCGACGGTTTACGCGGAGATAGTCGATATTGTTGCAAGTAGGAAGAATCAGAAGACTCACTCGAAACTTAGAGTTTCCTTTATGCCCTTCTAAACGTTCTTGTCTTGTCAGTGTTAGCCAAAGAAATTGTCTCTGCTCTCTCAGCTGAATCTTATCTCAGAGATACGGATATGCACATTATTAGTTATGTACAGATATGTGCCTAACTATTGTATGTATGTACAATATTACACTACTTTTCCTCAGTAGCCAACGCAAAGACTATGAGTGGGTTTAATACTTTATGACTACCTAACCTACCTATGCCTAAATACTACAATATATTATTTTATACTACTGTTCTGTAGGAAGATGTCAGTTTGTAAATAGGTAAGGAAGAAGCCCCCACATTATTATTTTATGTACATCGTTGTGCGGCACGCTGTAAAACATTATAGTATTCTATACATACTAAATTCCTTTGTCACTATACCTGTTTTCCTGAATCCTGAGTGTATACTATTTTATTTTATATTGCATTATAAATGTAAGAGCTAGATGGTGAGTTGCTGTTTCGGCTAATGCTTTCCTGTATCACGTCACATTATTGTATTACTCCGCTCCCATACATCTAAATACGTATTGATTGCATTTTTGGGGCCAATACGACTTGGCCGCAAGGAATATAAATATAGACTTGACAATTTGAGTTTAATACATTTAGACTGACATCCCCTATTAGAACGTATAAACTGAAGTGGCAAACTCCCCCCGAAATATAGTGCTAAATACGGCAAGGGCCTCAACTACTACAGAAAGTGGCGAGTTCTTGAATGACAGCAAAGATTCTACTCTTATTTTATTAATGCGCTTTCTTACAATCAATGCACCAACGTACCTTAAGTATTTCTCCTGGGCTTACTTAGCAACAAGGAAGAAAGTGGAACAAATGTAAAAAATGGATGAAAATGGAGAAAATGGGTGTTTATTCATTTTCCCCACTTGTGTCTAACAATACCATTTTTAGGCACGTACTGTAATTTTTCCATGAAAATTGCAATTGAAAATAATATCTTCCCGATTGAACCCAATTTATATTTGAATTGTGAGCATCAATGAACGTAATACAATAGCTTTTGGAGATATTTATTTAAGTGTACTTCTTTTATTTCTGTAACAAAGGGGAAAGAGTTTAACAAAATGTTATTTCATCTGGCTACATACCTTATATCTATATTTATCTATTTCGTCAGGTTGACAAATAATTCCCCAATTCTCCCACTAGTCAAAAAAGATTTGTGTGAGCCAAAGGAACACCGGAAGGCAATACACTGATTTTCCTTGAGTTCGTTTTAAGTTTGCATGACTTGGGAATTTCATATTGAATTGACGTGCTGTTGTTGCGGTTGAAAGTTCTGGCTGAGATGAGAGTGACAGAAGTCCTAGTGGAAACTGTTCACAAAAACTCATACCTTCAACTGAACTTCACAAAGAACAAGCTATATGGTATAGACCTTTACAAAAAGACCCATGGCCATGCAGTAGTGCATTTCTTACATGTCTCTTGCATTTGTGACAACTAGGTACTATGATGGCACGAAGGTGTCTATAATACATATTAATATATATACACTAAACGTATATACCTACTTAAAATGCTGTAACACATCTCGGTACAATAGGATAATATTAAGACATACAAAGCTGTTAAAGATACAGTAGAGTATCTGATTTTGTATCGATCCGCACGTTAAAATTCAAGCTCATGCACTTACTTTACAGCCTACTGCATAACATACTACAAGACTTTATAAATAAAGTAATTCTTCTGTAACTTCTACAGGATATCTGTAGGTACCTACCTTGTATTCATGTCAGTCAGTCAGTGAGAGAAGGATTTAATATAGTTAATGCCTGCAAAGAGTATTACTTACTTTTATACTATTATATCTAGTATGTGGAACAACAAAGTAAGCTGCACACAGTGCACAGATAACCCAACATACCTCTTACTCTTATGACATACAAACAGAAAGCAAGCGGAACTTTAATGGAATTGATCCTGACTTGACCTGCTGAGTGTTGATGCTGGTTTGGTGCTCAAGACATGGCCATGGCCATTTCTAGCAAGCAGTACTGATAGAATACAATTGACTTTTCTCCACTCCACCAACCTACATTTTTTGAGTCGAATTATACACTCTGTCTGAACTGAACTTTACAAGGTTTGTATTTCGATGTATTTCTACTACTCCTATAAACCAGGGCAGACTGAGACTTTCCATTTCAAAATTAATACAAGATAAAGAATCTGCCACTCGAGTCAAAGTCAACTGTGCAGTTTACAAGTTACGTAACGGCTTCGCACATTGCTTTTTCTTATCTATATTTTATCTATGCTTATTCTTTCACCACTTTATATAAACTTATATTCCAGATTTTACAGGGCTTATCACTACATAGTGAGATTTTAGGGTTTAACACGATTTCATAGGTGTCTTCACCTTTATATCGGGTAATGGCCACGTTAAGTTGAAGTACCTATCCAGGAGCCTAATTCCCATTACGCTCTTTTCATGTTTTCATCTTGGTATTCCACAGGACAGGATTACTGCAAGGTATGTACCACATAATATACGTTAGTGATATGATGGTACATTTACATTACATTACATCGTTTATTGGCAGACAAAATGGTCCCGAAATGAATACAGATAGGCAGATAGTGAACATGAATAGACTTTAATGGATGCTTCTACCATTATGGTATTGTTACACCCGCTTGATGTTTCTCCATACATACGTATAAGCCTATTGCTAATGTTTTTCTGATTGAGAGAAAAGAATACTCATTTACAGTGTGTAGATAACCTTAAAGAGAAATGGCTATAAAACGGTATTTAACTATAGTAGTGTATTGACACGGCAAATTAATGCTGCTTGCTGACATTCAGTAGCCATACAGTACGAATATCTTTAGTGATATATTTAAAAAAAAAAGAGTTAATACATTGCAAATGGGTAAATACAGATATATAAAGATTTATCTACCTATACTTATACATAATAAGTAAAATAAGTAACTACCTAATGCGGGATGATTTTTTAGAGAAATTATTAGGATTACTAGTAGCATAGCAGGTAGTGCATTTACCTTTCCCACATGCCGTATTACAAAGAATACAGAATACAGCATTATGCATTATTGTTCCATCGTCTCATCCTACTGACAATGTGATCCACTCTCTTTTCCCAGTTGCAGAGGATACCAAACATTATTGGAGTTATATTCTTGAACGGTAGAAGTAAAAAATAGTGCACGAATTTGTTATATGGAAGTGGAAAACACAGATCGTGTTACAACTAACAAAATAAAGAAGTATGATATCATCTGCAATAAACGAGGAGCAAAAAGCAGTTGTTGTCTTTTACGCACGTATGCGTAGAACGCATGGCACTAATTAAATTAAAGCAAAAAATGTTTTAGAGTTATAAACCAACTATAATATTAAAAAACTATTCATTTATTTTCTTTGCTTTTACCCTGATTTTAAAAAGACGGCTTTATAAAAAATGAAACTGAAAACCCGTAATTTAATTTATAGTTGAGCTGCTTAAAAAGCTGCATTTTATTATGCTGACTAATTTATTGCTCTTGCTACCTAAGTAGATGGGCATGCTATATACATAAATAAACGCATAGGTAATCCACTTAACAAGCATCATGTATGTAGGATACCCCAGAGATTGAAATCAAATTAAAGTGAGCACTCTTACTTATCTACTTGATACATATAGGAATATAATGTAAAAGGTAAAGGTACAATAATAGCTAAGGTAGACTGTGTTTATTAAATGTAGTTGCACAAGTGCTTACAAACTAAATATAGAGTTATCAGTAATGCAATGGTAATACCATTACTGCTAATAATATACTGAATGTACCATTAATATGATTGTGTTGTGTGGTCGTGTGGTCTTGTAGTTGAGTTCTTAAACTAATTGTACTGATGACAGTCTACAACACAGAAAAGAGGGACATCCATTTTGACAAGGTGAACAAACTGCTCAACAAGAATTTTGCTTCACTTGCGAATGTACTATTGTTAGAAATGCATAGAATATTTTGGCAGACAATGGGAGCTCCCAGTTAAAGTGTTAAAGTAATCCGTCGCATTTTATGCCTTTTTCGTGCTACTATGGATTCCTTTCACATTTACTACGTCAAATCCTCAAGACTTCTTTATTTAGCTTGTAGGTAATAACATAAGTAATATGTTTTCTTTATATGTCTTACGACTTTCTATAGGTATTTACTTATTTATGTACTTCTGCTTTTAGTAGCATGAAATCTCAGGATATTTATAATGTTCTGCTCCTTCATCCAAAATCTAGCCCATTCTAACCAGTAAACTTGGAAGTTAAGATACTGTTCATAATTGTTGTCGTAGAATTATCCATGGTTTTATTATTATCATTAGTTTCATTGACAGATAATGTCACAGAATGACGGGCCTAAATACTGACAATAGTGAACTTTCAAAATTCATTTGGACCTACAGCAACCCCTTTTCCATATCCTGGTACAGTACATTGGTAACATGGCCACATGGCAAAACAAATGAAAACATTATAAAATGCATTCTCTTTTTGTAGCAGACTAAAATTGCGTATATTTTAAATTGAAAGGATGGTCAATCACTTTTAGTATTTCCAGTTGTCTTTTATTGCTTTGGGAGTTTTTCAGTTGACAAAATAAACTTCTTTGTAAAGTATCTATTTAGTTTCCCAGTGGGGAGTTATATATTTTCAGGTCAACAACAGAACTTTTTATTGTTTTTATCCGCTGCTTACGTATTTACATATTAATGTATTTGATGCATCAAATAGGAGGGGTACTTTTTATTAATAATTTTAATCAAACAAAATTTTAACAAATTGGCTTGGTATTTTTTAATTAAACCAGAATGTTTCTTGAAAAAAAATGTTTCACCGTAAAATCTTTAGTAAATAATTCATATAATATTCCACTAAGTCAGGATAGTAATTAGATACTTGTTATAGTAATTACTTCATTGCAGTACACATTTTCTGAAGTCAACCCAAGGAAACAGAGCAAAAATAAGTAGTAGCTTCTAAGAAATTCGTAGCACTTTGGTGGTAAGTCTGCATTTCCATTTAAGTTGAATAGATGGGAAGAAGCTACGGTGTTTCATTCGGTTTCAGTAACTTTCATACTTCAAGAAGCGACAAGATCAGAGAGCTCCTACGTAAGTCCACATAAAAGGATCAAACGCACAATAATAGATGTTACAAATTGGATGAAGCAGCATGTTAGAATGCGGTAAATCTTCAGCCTTTTATGTACATACGTGTCCAACTGACATGTATGGGCTAGAGATGAGTCCGATATGGAGTCAAAATGATTCTAGTAGCAACATTTATCAAAATTGAAAATTACTTCCTCATTTGAAAATTGTGTTACCATATTGCAAAATCTGTTGGCGATTCTACATGTAAGCAAATATTTGGCACAGTTCTGCTATCAATTCGCCTCTTCCGTAAGAAATGGAAAGTATACTAAATGCATGCGATCCCACCTCCAACTTACCCACTACTTCCTTTATAAAGATGCACCAATACCAAAAAAGGGAGTTCTTGGTATGATTTTACTAATGCATTCTCAATATTCCTACAAGTAGCTAATAGGCAATCTATGTTACTTAATATGCATTTTATAGAGCGAATCATTATCCTTGTTTACATGCAGTTGTCATGTTAATTTATTCATGTATGTATATTATTGTTATTATGTATCCGTCCATAATTAATTTATAATGTATGTATCAAATTAGCTTTGATCATTCGTAGTGTTTTATATTTTCTAGCTATCTCTTTTGTCTATTACGAAGTCCATGCAAAAATATAAATAAATTAGCAAATTATGTATTCTATACTGAGCTCTTTGGAAGCAGCCACCTGTAAATTATGTAAAAATGGCCTGAAGGATTGAAACTACTTCAACAATCACAATAGAACCCACTTTACTGGACGAAATACTTATTGTGGTTAGTAGGTACTCAGAAGCCGGCGTAGCATGAATTGCATAAAATAGATGCATGTAATTGCTAATTTTCTATTCCTTTGTGTGCCAATCCGTGTCAATAGGTAAAGCATAGTAAACATTTCATTACATTTACGTCATGCAGTGTGCGTTTCGTGACTTTTCATGAAGTTGGTAAAATAGATAATTTGCTTTCACAAAAGAATGCCGTAGTAGGTGCTTTTTTCTTGGCGTTAATAGTATGCCTTAGTCAACATTACAGGAAGATTGCCACTTCCTTTGACACAATTAATAAAGCGAACAATTCCCAAACTAACATTAAATATACGAGTGGTTACCACTAAAAATTTGAAGGCTAAGAGCAAATGACATTAAAACCTGTTTTTAGTATTGCACATCAAAAATTATGAAACATATAAGTGCAACTGCAGATAGGCAACTTAATTTCTGTCTATCAAAACTATCAAAAGAGAACAGGAAATTATTGTTGTGTTGTGTACCATTTTGGGAAAGGTACCATACAAAACGGCTTAAGCGTCATATAAATATTTAGAATAATCCCTGCTAACCGCTTAGTTTGTATGTATAGTTTGTATTTGTATTTACATCTACATTTATTATCTCTTCTGACAATTAGAGAAAATAAATATAAAACCTACATGGAGTAATTCTCGAAGCTAAAGGGTTATTACTATTCATTGCTTTACATGACAGACTAAATGTTTTCATTATCTTCAAAAGTACAAGCCAGGAGCCAATTGTAAACTTTTATCTTCCTAATAATAATGAAAAATAAACGTTTGTTGCACATCACGGATTGTCTTCGTATTCGAATCACTATTCGTTTTTCTTTATACAGCTAATACTAAAAATTCCACTTACACTTTTATAATGTTTAGAGAAAATATCAAAAATAGTGCAAATAAATACCAACTACAATAGTATATAATGGGAAAAGTGAAGAAAACTCGCCGGTGTGCTTTAAGAGATAGGAGTAAGTATAATTATATGTTCCTTTTGATGATCCAGCTTATTATGTCTGTGTCGGACGTCGGCTAGCACCAGCATTCAATTCTAAAGAATTCACCTGACGGAAGAAACTTTTAGTTTAAAAAAATACTCCTAATCTAAAATGCTATGTACGTATCTGTATGTATACCATATGCGCTTATCTTTAGTTAGGCTATAGTAGAGTAGGAGTCGAGGAAAGTGAGTGCATAGATCTATATAAATATGTAAAGAAGCAAAAAGCTGGGAATTCCTTCGGCACTTTAGTGAATGACGTAATGAAATGTGCATAATAATCAAAATTCTTGTTCTCATGTAACTGCTATTACTTTTACCGGCGTTTTCTTTGGCCATTTAACAAAGTTCACTATGTCAGTGTTTCATTCGAAAGGGGAGAAGTCAGAAAACAAAAGGAAACATTGCATTGCACTAGACTATCCACTCCTTTTCATCTACTGTTTCTATGTTGTCTATATTCTATGTAATGCTGTATGTGCTGCCAATAATATAAACTCTGCGTGGCTTGGCTTGGCTTGGCATGGCTTGGCATGGCATGGCAAGAGCAGGTGCATAATGCATGCATACCACAACCGAAAGAAAGACCAAAGGGAAACATTAAAGAAAACTATGTAAAAATGTAGTTCAGTGAGTCAGTGTTATATAATGTAGATAAAGGTAAGTTGTTATGTGTTGTTAGATAGAAACATTGTTTGTATTTACAATGAAGTTAGTTAAATAGCTAAATACATTAGATGAGATCATACGTAGTTACTACATAGCCATGGATATTGATGGGGGAAGAAAAGTGTAAGTGAACACCCAGACTAGATAAAGTATAGTGAAAAGAAAACTTCCCAGACAAATTATAAAACAAGTTTATTGTTACAGCCAAAACAGAACATTGCCTTCAAGTAAAAGTTGTAGAACATGGTTCTTTTCCTTTATATCTGTAGGTGCTAGGTACTAGGTACTATTTACTAGTATGTAAGTAAATAGGACTATGAAAGAGTAGCAGACCAAACCAAACCAAACCAGGACCAGACCACTATCACTATCGATAAAACTTGTCTGTTTTATTCCTTCCTTGCTCTTCCTCTTTCATGAGAAGGGAAAACAATGAAAAAAGTCAAACTTTATTTAACGAATACAGTGGCACCGCATGTGATGCGATGTGTATTTGTGGAAGAGCTTTTGTTTCGCAGTCAAGTTGCACTTTGCTGTTGCTGTTGCTGTTACTCCATTCCATTATATTATAGTATAGTAACAGAACGGATAAAAAGAACTCGAGTTGAGTTCAGAAGTTGTTTAGAGGAATCTTTAGAGTTTCAAACCAGATTACAAATATTATATACCACAAAGTTGAAGCTATTTGTATGTGTACGTAATGCTAAGCTGCATACCGCTGTGGAAAGACAATACCTAATTTGGCTTTTCTTCAGAAATGAAATTACATCCTCTCTATCAATGAAATCAAATGATTGCATCACTATCTACTTCATCTGACACTCGTTGGCTCACATCACATCACATCCACATCACAAAGAGCAAGAAACTTATAGTTAGCTTATGCATAACGTAACCTATAACCATAACTGTGTGTAACTATCCTATCTATCTTCGCTCATTCACCTCCAGGCATGCATAGAGTTAACTTTTTTAACTTTTCTTCTGTGTATTTAAGTGCATCTCTACATTTTTTCACTTCCCTTCATTGACTTGACAAGGAAAAATAATAGTCAATTTGCCTCTTTATATCACGGCCTACCATTTATGTTTTACCTAATCTGCAACCACATTGTCTCTATTATTTACAAATATTATTATACCTACCTACCTACAGTTGCGGTTCTCAGACCTCTAATGTAACATAACAACTAACAACTGATGAACATGATCTTTCAAACATTTTTTACATCAAACTATGTATATATTCCTTCATATGTAGCTATGTTTATGTCTTATGGGCGTTTCGAAACTTTCATATCCAAAGGGACACGGGCAGAGTCGAGCTGATGAGCTATTGTATAAAATTTATATAATCAACCGGGCGTTTTGTTTTCCTTTACTTCAGAATTATCTAGTCTCAAAATTATCTTAAAAATAATTGCATATTTACCATAGATATGCAAATAGTAGCTACTCTTTCCGATAATTCATATACCTTAAAAAATGCTTGTACAATCAAATCCTTCATCACTTTCGCCGTGGTTTTACTTAAAATCTAAAACTTCCATTTTTTACGCCACATTATTTAGAATGAATGTATAATATATAATATTGAATGATTTTATCAATTTCAGTTATATAATATAATAGGTGGAAGGATTAATTATATTATATTATTGCTGTAGTATTTGTATAACTTGAAATCAATGTCGTATTGCACACGTACAGCATTTAAATACGATATTGGTAAAGAATCTCATAAAATGAGACACAAGGGCGCCCTGCATCTGTATGATTCGTATGATATTCTAGAGAAGCGAACCAGGAACCAAAACCCAATCCGCTATGATGTTGATATGAGAATTGCGGACAATGGTATACTCTAATGACTAGCCAATAAACACCAATTAGGCTATAGTGATTGATGTTTGTAGACATTTGGCACAGTTCCTGGCATGAATCAGACAGTATAATGCAATGACAGTATAATCTTCATTTTACGAACAGTAGATTCTCCATTGTCTCGTCTCCTCTTCTGTCTCTGTCTTTACTTAACTGATCTTGCGAAGCATTATGTTATTCTAGTACAAATCCTATTCCTCTCTATTAGAATTGATATCCGATTGTTGGCTTATGCATTCCCCAAAGGCATAGGCCATGGAATGTGCAAATCTACACCTAAATATTATTATTCAGGGTGGATCCCTTGCTTTGGGTTTCATCATACGCTGTATTTTTGTGAGTCGAATACCAAAACCCTTTTCATCTCAAGAAGTCCAATTTTGTACATAGCATAACAAAAATGCGTTGTGTATAAGTTCTATTTTTATTATGATATGCTATATGAATATATGAATACCCATAGGAATTTGGCCTCATACTTACGTAAATAAAATACATACATGAAGGAGATTCATATTCATTTGATTGAATTTCCGACCCACTTTCATTTTGGTCTCGAATTATGAAATGGGGCATTAAATTCCTACATTGACCCATTACGACTTTGGTTCCTTGGTTTTTAAAAACAATATAATACTACCAATATTCACACACTATATTAAAACCAGCACCTTTACTTTTATTTAGAGGTATTAGTAGGTATGTCGTGACAAAGCCAAAGTTTATTAAGAGTTAGCATTCTCTGCGTAACCCACTAGCCCAATGAATAAACAAAGATAAATAGTTAGGTGGCCAAAAGTTCGTAGATGCAATTGTATTTGTGGTATATCTGTGTCAAACATATATCTTACACTGTTTGCATACAGAAACCAAGAACCATAAGGAGCTTTATTTAAATTCTACGGTGTTTTATTCACGCTACGCTTTACAATGTGCCATACAATGGTAAAGCTAGCAGACTAAGTACACAGACTTCCTCACCACTTAAGATAAATGATGCCAAAAGGCAATTTCAAACCTTTGAGATGGCTTTATGCATAGACAAGTGGTAAACCTTCTCGTCTCTACTAATTGTAAGTAAGTGATAATCCAACACAACAGCCTAAGTTCTTAGGAACTGAATATGTGTATTAAATCCAGATCACGTTAATCATATTAGCAGCATCTGATTTGGTACAATAATATGTTATAGATAGCTATGAATATGGCTAGGGATTTGTATATGAAGATATTACATTACATTGAGCTGAGGATTAGGTGATAGAAAATAATATAAGTCTGCACCCTATAACTCTTCTCGAGAATCACGGTTAAATAGATAATGCCATTGCATACCTACCCACAGCATCTTAATACAATATACAATGGAATAGCATTTCTTTCAGGTGAGATTGGATGAGAAGGAGAAAAGGAGCTCACAAATGTTCCTGTGAGATAAACATTAATAATAATAATACCTATAGAAGTCTTAGCATTATTTGTATTATTTTTTGCGTCAGAGTCAAATGTACTAAAGAATGTTTGAAGCATTTGGTAAGTGGAAAAGTAACATTATAAACTCTTACGTTAGTTCAGGGACCATATAAATGGATACTTAAAGCACGATTATATATGTAGACAAGTAGGCAAGATAATGTTTTGTTATTATCGTTTTATCCTTGTTTTGCATGTCGTACATATCAGAGAAGTATGGAAAAAAGCTACTTATTTCTTATTTAAATGAAATTGTATCAGTTTTATTTTATTTAAACCACACAGTAAATAAATACGGTTATTTTCCAGTCTTTTGGTAATAATATTTTCTTTCATACTCAATATAATCATATTAGTATGATCATTCTAAAATTAATTTTTGATTGAGAATGGTTGTATTCTGATGTTTTAATATTAACATATTGATATTGTCATTTTAAAATTGTTCCAAATAAGCGAAGAATGTAATGTGTAATGTTTATGTGCAATTATGAGGACATTTTTGCTAACAACTTTTAATTTGGGAAGTTTTGTACCGTCTGACTTGTGATGTCAAACACAAAAGAGAAAACATTCGACTTATAGAATATTTTTACTTCGCTTTTCATATGTGCTTATTTAGTTTCATTTGAAAATCGAATATCTTAGCAAGTAATTCTATTCTGTTGTAGTATGCCTAATTGGTGAATATGAATGCATACAGGTCTAGACAAATTTCTTGTTAATAAACACTCTGAAAATGTTCGAAATCAATAAAAACAAGGTCAATTATTTAAATTCCTAGCATTTCTATCAATTCAATAGAAACTAATTGGCAATAAATAATCTGTCGTAGAATAGCGTGATTTGAAATGAATAAATATGCATCTAAGTACAAAATAAATAACTTGCTAAAGAAGAAATAATGAGTGTGCTGTAAAAGTATCTGCTGCAGTTAGCCAGGCATGAATTTTCATGCATATCGTGAATAAATAAAAACTATTTATTTAGCTGCCTGCTCTAGTGTAGTGTACTGTACTGTAATGCACACAGGATTGCAATAATAAAGGAGAGCATGGATTCATTTTCGTCATAGTTGAAAATGGAGCATTTCTATTTGTGAATGAAGGTTTCTATTTGTTTTTATTTGCATACGTATAATATTGTTGCACTTTGTGGGCATGTATTATAACTCATTTTCTCTGTCTGACGTCCGTGCATTAAATGAGGAAAGTACACATACACATTTACACCGTCTGTTAAAAGAGTAAGTTTTGCTCCACTTTTTGGGATGCCGTAGCGTACTATATGAAATGGAGTCCCTTATTAAGTGCTAGTACTACGCTACGGTAAAAGTGCAACAGCCTATATGCTAAACAGAAATGGAGTCTTGATGAATTTATTTATTAGGAAAGTTAAAACCCATGACGAGACTAAGGGAGTGTTAAATGGTGATAAACGATCTACGTGCAATGCACTTGCCCTTAGAACGATCTCACAACATTGCATGGTTAGTAGGGTATACCTATTAAGGTGTGTATAATTAGTACCAAGTAGTTTTTATATAAAGTATCATCGGTCGGTATTGCCTTCATTGCTTATAATCTAGCATTCCTATACCAAAGCAAAGTGTAAAGTAAACAAACGATTGGAAATGAACTCGTTTTCTATTTGGTGTTGTTACACATTCATACATCATCTGCTCATCCCCATTACTCACTAATATCAGAGAAGATAATACACGGTCTCGCAGTAACATAGTATATTATATGTGCTTATATTAGTAATAAGCATATTAGTACCAAATGTGGCTATAGAAAATAAACTCTAGATACAGAAAGAGAAACATTAAGATATTAGCATCAATTCTCGAGTGTTCCTTTAACTTTGGGTTTATGAGTGATTGGAGATAAGTGTGTAAGACAGAAAGATCCATTGTCTGCGTGCAACTCTTTGATTAAAGGCTAATGGTGTTAAACGACGCCTTTAGTGAGATATAGAAACACTTAGAGTATATCCTACATACATTATACATAAGTTCTGAACTGTTGAAATAGGTGAAGAAAGTAGTTGCTTTTACAAACCGTTATAGTTATCCAATCCATAGTGCGTGCCGTGAGTGAAGTGAAGGATCCAAGAAAATGAATGAACCCCAATTAATAATTCGATTCAGCGTGATCCTCCAATTCCTTTTTCTTAAGTCAATTCACTGGAAAAAATCAATTCACCTCGAACAATAAATATTGAGTTGTTAATTTTTTTGAGGGTGAAAGTAAAGCACTGGGTATGTTTCTGTTGTTGATTTATTCAATCTAAATAGTCTCACAATTGTCAGTTTAAAGGTTTAACCCGACGCTACAAAGCTTCAGCTAAACAGCACAGTACTATCAGTATTATCAACAAAATCTGAAAAATTACACACTTATAAAATCACTTTCAAATATTTCTGAATAAAATTGTTGGCGAGGAGCCTTTGTGATTTGAATGTAAAATAATTTTGTGTTCTGAATGGATAATTGTCCACTAATTTGAGAAATGAACATCCCAGTCACAACAAGGAGTTTTGTTAGACTGAGCCGCTTTGCTCGGTATAGTTTATGAAGTTGAGTTGAGTTGAGGTAAGATAAAAGTAATTTTCGTCGTGTTCTATTGAAAAGAGTGTTCGGAGGTGGTAGACGTATTTGTTACAAGTTGAAATGTTTGTGGTCCAGCGTGCACAGATGAAGGAGTTGTTCACACAGGGAGACTGATTGTCAAAAGGAGATACACACTACACGGTATCATCGATGACTTGGACTCTGGATGTAGGCACTGCAGGTACCACTGTGGTGGAGAGTAGGAGCTATCGCTATCTCTATGTAATGAAGTTAGGTATACCTATATATTGTACTAAATAATGCAGCAAAGGGCGAAGTAGGAGAGATGAGCCAAAGCCAAGGCAACAATGAGAAGATGTAGCTTAACTCTTAACTCTTAGCTCACAACACAACAATCAGTGTGAGGAGAATCAGAAGACGACGGAAGGAACTGGACTGGACTGGACTGGACTTGGAGTCCAACAATCTGGGTGGGCGTAATAACTATTATCTATCTATCTACAATACCACATAGTTACATACATACGTCCATTTTGATATGTACAACTCAGAACTCTATATTATCTCTTAGTATAGTAGGTAAGTAGTTTTGTTTTCAAATTGGATGGCCAATGTACATTAAATAGATAAGGCAACTTTCCTTAACTTTCCTTAAGGCCTCCTCTCGTCGACACTCACTCTTTAACTTTGTTCTGCTGGATTCCAATTCCAGCCAAGCCAAACCAAACCAAACCAAACCACCCAATGAATGATTTGATCTCTATTACTTAGGTACTATTACTCTTTAGTGGTGATTCTCCAATGAATTGGATTGCAAACTATTTAACTGCTTTGCTTTTGTGGGATTGGGATTTTTCATGAGTGAGGAACCGAGATGCTAAGCACAGCTAAGAATACAACTACTTGTACGGATGCTCTCCGAAAAGGTCACTACAAGTTATGAGCGGACTGTAAAGAACCTGATTGACATGACTCAGTGTCGGCTGCCACAGTGTTAATGCCAATGTTTCCCTTTCTCCCTGACATTATATACTACTGACCTAATTTCCTCTATCTCAACAAGAAGAGTCCAAAAAACAGTGGAATAAGAATATCTATCTATCTACTGTACTGACTGTGTACTGTAGTGTGTGTACTTCTACTTACACACTACCTAATATCTGTACTACCTTCAAAAGGCAGCTAAGTCAGGTAGATGGATAATAATAATGTATTAGCTTTGTAAATATGTATGTATATGTAATGTTCTTTCTATGTATAGGTACCTACTTACTTAGACTTAGTCAGATACATATTACAGTACAAATACTAATACGAATGTGAACGTCTCACACCATATCACCTTAGCATATAAGCATAGGGATACTTAAACAGGAGATTCTCATTCAACATTCAACTCACTCAGACTCAACTCAAATAGCTTTGCTTTTTAGGTGAGTAAAGAGTTGAGTTGAGGCTGAGGAGCCTAGCTAAGGCCTACAGTTAAAGCTAAGCTAATAAGAAGATTCATCTTTTTCATCTCCTGGTCTGGTCTGGCATGGATGTTATGTTGTGTGGTGCGTTAGCCTTAGTATTAGCATTAGCTCCTCTTCGAATAACCACTAACATATTCACATCGGGAAAATATTCTCTCTGTCTCTATCTCTAGCCTTGTGTATGTAGAGTGAATCTGTTCTTCCTTTATATATTACTACATGCATTGCATTGCATTATTTCACCATCCAGCTAGAGGCTGGCATGACGTTAGCCTCAGATAGAGATAGAGCTAGGCCAGAACAAGAAGAACAGAAACTAAAGAACAGAACAGACTTTTATTTCGTGTACTGTAGTTGTAGTCTCACAGTCTGTCTCGATTCTTCCTTCACAAAACTATAATGGAGGTAATTTTGTTAGTAAGTGTATTATAATGTAGGCACATGCAATGCATATATCGGAGATCAGCACATCACAACTTCACAACTTATATTTTGGAAGTAGTTATATATTACTTTACTATTTACAGATACATACTTATGGCTTATTGTAGTATGGCACTTTGTCCATACAGAGAAGATCATTATAAAGCTATGGCACCTATACCATTCCTACTACATCTCTTTTCTGTCCTGTCTCCTCTTCTCTCTTCTGCACCTATATAATATGTCGTATATGAATACACTTGTGTTACTTAAGTACACCTGACTTAATACCACCTAATAATAACATACAAACAGAATAACCGAAATGAGAAATGTGCTTATGTAGCTGCTGATAACTATATATGTACTAATATGCGTCTACATATTCGTGTGTACCTGTAGGTAAGAATATTAGCCGTGTGATGAGGAATTGCTAGTAACTAGCAACATATCTCTAGTTTCAAGTTATCCTTCTTTAATTCCTTACTACAGCTACGGTAAGGCAGCTTCTTTATTGCTTTATCTCATATCGTATGCGATAACGCATATGTATGCAATTCAGCTGTCAAAGGGTTTTTTAGGAACAGAACCTACTACTTACTACATAACACAAAGAATAGAACACTAACACAAATCAGTCAGTCGAAAATTAATATGCTATTTTGATTGCATTAATTTGCATATGTATACCACTTCATTATTATGTATGGAACCTCGTCATAACGGAAATTTTGCATATACACAATAGCACATCTAGATATTTAACGTATATTGTTTTTGACAGGATAGTGTAACTGAATTCTGCAATAATTAATTATTAAATACCTTTTGACCTGTGCTTAAGCAGAATGGCACGAAATTCCAGGAGGTCAAAATTACATGTATGGATCTTTCAGTATATAATATATATATTAATAAAACTTTGCCAAAGTTATTAGCCTTATGTTGTCTACCTAGGTGCATAGTAAATCTATATGCTATCTTCGTTCGTTTTTAGTGCACACCTTTTAACATGACAGCATCCTACTACTCTCTTTTGCCGGTTTTGTAATTTGTACCTAATATAATCCCCGTGAAATCTACAATACATTTTCAATGACTCTAATGAATGAGATTCTCATGGAATTCTGTACAATGTTTACAAGACAAATGAAAATAAGGGTAAGGTCGAGATTTAACAAAGCCGAAATGGTTCTTTCAATAATTTAACAACCCTTACCCTCACAAACCGCACATTTCCAGACATATTTACTAGTAGAACATTTTGAAGGTGGGATGCGTATAATATGTCTAACTGACTGTGGCACTGGCAGTAGGTAGGTACAAGAAGCCTTAAAATTACTTTAGTGATAATTTGTAAGTAATCAGATACCATTGTCTGTGTCACACCTCTATAACTTGGTAAATTGGGGTGTCTAATGTTATCAGAGTACTAGTAATAAATGATTATTATCCATTTACTTCGGAAATTCGTAGAAACGAATGTAGTTACGTCTTTTGTGATGATTGAATAGTAAAGTAAAGTAACTAAGTATCATTATCCTATTTTATACATGGGCTAACATGAAAGAGTTTAGTTAAAATCCAATAATGCACCGAATATTTCTACAACAAGCTGTCGAAATTCAAGAAGTAGATTTTTATAGGTATCATGGAAATATTTCCTGTTCACCTAAAATTGCTAAATTACTCTTGACGTAGACTCACTTACCAATAGGATATAATATTATCGGTATTTCTATAGGAATATAAGTTGTTACTTTTATTTCAAAAAGATAAACGTGTAATGGGTTCAAATTCTTATATTGTATAGCAAAGATAAGAAAAATATATTTGAGTAAATTTGTGGGAAAGAAAAGAAATGACCGACTTCCTGTAACGCCCGAAAATTTCCAGTGTGCTGGTTAAGCTTTTTTTAATGTGCATTTAAGGAGAAGGACGAAGGCGGACAAGTGCAGCAATGCAGCTCATTGCAGTTCAGTATCTGAAGTGCTCACGTAATAATGTCAGAGTAGACAGTAGAGTATCTGTTGTGTTGTAGTCTTAAGACTCACCAGAAGGGAATACGTATTTGTACGAGGGTGAGAAATCTCATCTCGCTCGGACTGCGTATCTGTCTTGTAAAAGTATATTGAGGTCCTTGTGGAAGAGTAATGATATGCTATCAGAGCTGAAGCGGTTTTCCTAGTAGAAAATCCTAGACTGATGTAAGAGACAGTTTAAGGACTAAAGAGGTGATATATATATTTTGTTAAATCGTCGCAAAAACAGTTTAGTTTTATAGTAGGGTTGAGTTGAGGTGGTTGAGTTTGGTTGTTTCAACCCATCGTTTACCTTAGTTTGAAATTTTTTCTTTCTGTTTGAAGAAACAGACATTCTTTAGCCTTCTGAAAATCCTTTGCATTTTGCCTCAACAAGCCGAACTACAATTTTATTGTAGTAATTGATTGTTATTTCACGGCATGTTTTTTCTCTGTTGTTGCTACAATGAAAAATAACATTTCTGGAGGATTTTCTTTAAAAAAATGAAAGTATGCGTCTTAGCTATGTACAATGTATATAGAGATAATGTGTAGCATTTGTGTGAAAAACCATGCCATAGAGAATAAATATGGAGGACTACTACATAGTCAAATAAACTGAACACAGTTTCAATATTTCATACGTATTTACTTACTATTTACATAGATACTGGCTAGAAGAAGAATGATTTAAATTTACATGCGATATTTTCATGCACGTCCATCCCTCCTGATGTCCTGATATGATGATGTTAGGAACACATCTATTACACGCTGCATATCATATCCTTTCCATCATTGCATCCTAATCGTAGCATTTTAATTATATGGATGTGCATAATATCTGTACTCTCCTCTCGTCTAAGAGATAACGGAAAAAATGCAATACACGCGTCCAACATTTTTAAGAATCCCTGCATGCCTATTCTTATTATCTATGTAGAATGTACCACGGCATTTACGAGAACGAAAGGAGTCTCAACCTCAACGAAACTGAAACTGACTGCCTGATCTCTGGATTGAAGGTTTTAGCTTTATTAACAAAGATTGCTATCCTTCATTCCATCTCGCAGCGTTGCTCCGCTAGACTGGATATTTGGTTGGATTGGTGATCAACTTGGAAAATGGATGACTTAAAAACTTTAAACTACTTATTCATGGATAAGTATCTTATTTTTTGCCTTTCCCTAACTTCTCCTTATGCATAATATGCAATAAGTATAGACTATGACTATACATAATAATAGGTACTTGCCGTCATACTTAAGTTAATATTATAAATAAATCCTTTAGAGCTAAACAAGGTGAGCATTAAATTTAAATACAGAGATGTGACGTGCGTCTACATAGCTCTAAAAGAATGGGAAAGTCTCCATCATTATTCTCCCTATTTATTTTTTAATCTTACAGTACAAAGGTAGGCAGCAGACAGAGTAGCTATAAAGTATAAAGCAAACCAAGGAACAGGAACTTGTTATGTATATTACTATTGTCTAGCTAGCGTTTGAGCTGTAACAATAATAATGTTGATTTGGCTTGGTGAATGTGAATTTTGTAGGGAAAGTCAACTCAAGTTGCATCTGTTGTCTATTCATGGATATTTTGACATGTAAACATTTATTATAAATGCTCACTTGAAAACTCTAATCTAAACTGACGTGAACTTTGACTTGTCTCAGCCTCACACACTATCCCCATAATAATAACCTCAACTGAATACATACACACATACACAGACATAAAATTACAATGTAAAGAAGAGAATAGGAACAGATGGAGTGCTTATTTATATGCATTATATAATGTTGACCAAAGAAATTCATTTAATCTCACAGAGGAACATTTCTTTAGTCGAAATGTGGAAATCAGACACTGGACTGACACTGACACAGTTGCAACCAGGCAATGAATACCAATACCTACATAATATTACTAACTTTTTATACTGCTTCAGGTATTTATGTATGTGGCTCTACACAACAATGAGAATGATACACTGAGAAATACAAGTCTTAGTAGTTGTGCATTGCACTGTGGAGATAATGAGAAAATGGAAATGCACGCATCAAGAACACTTCTTTGAAATATTACATGATAGACTTTTACTGCTTACTTATTATACATAGGAAGTGCGATAGTTAATATTTAGAGACGATTTTCAAGTGCATTAAAAAGAACCACCACTAGGAAAGGCACCACATTAATTCTACAAACATTTTGGGCAAATGTAGCATCTGTCCACAGTTCCAGAAATATATATTCTTTGCAAAATGACCCATAGCCATTAATTTTCCCTTTTATATTTGAACTAATCTCTGCACACGTCAATACATAGTAATTATATATTCGGATAGTTTGAATTTTTTAAATTCTAGCCGTGTATAAGAATCATTATGACAATGCAATAAGTATGTATTTCTAGGACTATCTTGTACTAAAGGCAGAAGTTTGTAGAAAAATTTCTTAAAATATTTTTCAGATCTTCCTCGTTTTGGCTCTGCTCCGTTGAACGTTGACGTTCCCTGTCTATAGATAGATATTATTTGCTATATATGTAAAATAAAACCGCATTCATGCAAGTCAAAGCAACTTAAAGTTCATATTTTTTATATTATAAGATCCAGTCTAGCTAAATAACAAAAATAAGAGGATACTCATGCATACTTATAGTGTATACTAGGCATTGACGCATTTGTCTGTTAGTGAGAGTGAGACTGTGATAATATTATGGTGATGCGCTACACTAAAGATGAGAATATGTACACATTTACTTTTGACTCTAACTCATCATCATCATTCTCCTTCCTTCTTAAGCACAATTGTAGTGAACATTGAACATCCATCCCTATTGTCCAGGTACCCTTAAATTTTATACTCACCTACTATTGCCATCACTACAGACATCCGTCCTTACATACAAGTACAAATGCAAGTGCAATGTAATTCAATGCAACAACTACAACTACACTATAATGTGTGTACCTACAAGCTAAGGGAGCAGAAAAGAAGAAGAGAGCAAATGAACAACACTATTTAGTATGTACTCCTACAATACAATACATTTATTAGTTACTTACATAATATAGTGTATACCTACTTGTTGAAAGACCTTAGTTTAAACTAGATAGAGTTAACTTTAGACTTCTCGAGTTCCATTCCTTTGGAAGGATCCAATAAAAAATAAAGTTGGTCAAGGCTAACATATTTATCTATTCTCTCCCAAATCTTATCTTCTTGCCTCATATGCATACGAGTTACAACTAAAATACAACCAAAACAACATCATCACACTATTACACAACAATATATAATGTATAGCTAAGGAGATAGCTATAATAGAAGTACTTAAGTAGTATGTAGATATTAGGTCAGCAGGTATACTTCCTTCAATTCCTGCATATCTGGGCATGAACTGGAATTGAAATAGCTCATCCGTAGAGTTGTATGTACTTGTACTACTATAAGCAAGGTTTTAGGGTAGGTACTTATATAGGTACCTACGTATGAAGAAATAGGTAACATTTAATATTGAGAGTAGGAAATCTAAGTCCAACTTGTATCCTACTTATTTTTATGCTCCAGTCAATCTGTATAGAATGGGATGAATAGCATTCTCGTATATAATTTACCACTAGATTTTTAAATGCAAATGAAAATATTACATAATATGATATAACAAATATACTTTGTGTAAAATATTGCCTATAAAAATATTTCGGTTGGTACCTATATTATAGTTGTAATATGAATATGACCTACTGTAATATAAGTATGAGTGAGATTCTTAGACAATACAAATACAATAATACTGGCATGGAGGAAAAAATAAAATATGGGCACAAATGCATTGTAGTATGTATTATGGTCATACTTACCAACCAAATACTAATTTCCACATGATATATCTACGACATTCTTTTAGGTCATAGTTTAATTTCGTAGTATTATCGTAGTTTAGGTATTAATTAATATAACTATACAGTTCTTCACATGGCATGCGATATAAGCTTAGATCAAGCTTTGGTATGGTTCAATTAACCAATACCAATCCAAAATTGTATTATATCTAATTTGTCAATTTCTTTGATTGAAAGTCATATATATTGATATTGATATCGCATACATATCATGGTAAGTCAAGCTGTAGAAAATAATTGAGTGTGCGAGTAGAAAGAAAAGAGAAAATACCTGGCAGTTTCTGATAGGAGTTGGAATGGAATTGGAATGGAACGCAGAGCATTCGAAAGTTCATCTCGATCATACATACAATCCCACAATTTACAATTACAGTCAATACAGTAATGTATGTAATATAGACCATGAATCATGAATGATAGGACCAGGCTGAAATTACAACTCGCATCTTATAACTCTAATAATATCTTCATATTGGATCCACATCTTTTGAACGAATGAAACTAAACGAATGGTAAACTGACCGAAATGCAAACTGAACGAATAATAGCGTTACAATGCTCAAATTACTAACACTGTTTTTTATGTAAGTTATTCTATTATATTATTCAGGAGTTTATTTTAATTTACAAATACATGTGTTATGATATGTATGTCTCCGCAATGTAATGCGAATCTATTTTTACATGCATATTATGATAATTATATAAACATATTAATTTCATCTACAGATACAACACTCTCGGTGTGCTGAGTATAAATAATTACATTATTGATGGTACATGCTATGGCCACATAAATCCTGAATTATTAAACCACTTACACTCACTTACTAACATAAATTTCAGTTTACCATTCGTTCAATTTGCATTACGCTCAGTTTCATTCGTTCAAACGATGTATGCTACGCTTCATATCTAATTTATAATAGTATTTTATTATATTATAGGTGATGGATTTAGAATGCCGATGCTACATGTATAATACCCAGAATTCCGCGAACCCAATTTCTTCCTTAAACATTCTTCCTGTCCAGCGACGGAACTTTCTTCCCCTTTCCCGGTGACTAGGAGAAAACAATGATTTTTGCAATATTTTCCCATTGTCGCTGATGTGTCGCCGGTAACAGCACGAGCAGCATTTCTGCTCGCCATCAATTTCGTCGTTCCACCGAGGAAATCGAATGCGTGCAGATTTCCTTAACTTTAAGGTTTATATTGTACTAATTCAAAATGTGTATCTAAAATGCATTGGATCCAGTACATTTTATTTGCTATCCCAAAAACGAGTATCCTAATGTGAAGGGGGCGTTCCAGAGGTAGCAGATACATGTGTTTTCCTACTCCATCAGTTCATGGAGAACTCAATTAAAGTCCGAATCCGAATGAATGAGCCACCTAAATTAAGCATAGATATCAGGAAAGGAGACGTGATTTTATTACTTGTGAATTTCGGACTATAAATTGTCAAAAACATATTTTGAGAAAACAAAATCAGAAAAATTTGGAATTTTTCTCTGACTCAATTAGAAGTTTCAAAAATCGGAGAATCATGTTTCCGTGCAGGAACTTGAAGGCATCTCTACAAAAAATCACTTTTTTGAGTACCCATACCCATTATTGAGAAATCTCGAAATGGCAAAATTTTCAATTTTGTGTAGGATAGTTTACACGGGCGAGCTAGTTAGTTTCTCATGAATTTAATCCCACCGGAGGCTACCCTTAAGCGAGAGTATCCTAAGTCCTATTCCAGAAAAAGACTCCTAACAAGGTATCTAGTCTACTATTAATATCACGATTATGCATAGATGGTATCGCCAACTAAGATATGTGAAATGCTTTAAGATATCCAGGCAATGTGACCCATGCCCACACACATTCCAGCATACTTTCATTGCTTATTTAAGGCAATATTTTAATACATCTTTCAATACTGCATTAGTACGTAAACTTGAGCAAGCACCAATCATTCATGAATTGCTTCGTCCTGCTTATGAAAGTAACTAGGTAAATACATTTTAAATACTTGCCCGAAAATGTAGGATGCTTGTTCATTTTGTTGAGAAAATGATTTCTTTTCAATTTAATTTACTACAGAAGATAATTTTGATTACCCTTATTAACTGAAAGGGAAATAACGGACACAACAGAAGATACAATTTTTACTCTGCATTCAAGGAAATAGCTTGCATCATTATCATAAGCGCTCCACACATCAAGAGAAATAAGTAATATCGTCCCCTATCTGTTAAAGTACCGGACACAACTTTTTATCTAGTACACAGAATTGTACTTTATTCTTCGAACTCTGGCATTGTAATGACCTCTTCGGAGGTTGGTATTTTTGGAACAAATAAATAAATAACATACACACGCTTTCATCTATAGGTCAAAAGTACCGGACATGCATGTATGTGCTATAGTGTATAACTGTGTACTTAGTACTTACATAACTCATAAACGTCATGAGTTATGTCAACAGCTTTACAACGATACCTCACTTGCCATATGTTGCAGCTTCAAAAAATGGGGGGAGGGGTCAAAATTCAGTAAGGGTGGCCACATTTTTCATTTTTCACATTGACCACATGGTGTCACCGGAGGAACCTCAATAGGCTACCCTGCAAATTTGAAGTCGATATCTCAAACCGTTTTTGAGTTATCGTGCTAACAGATACACAGACAGACAGACAGAAATTCACAACGAAAACATAAAGTAGTTCACACATCGCTACTTAATAACTGAAGTGCCTGACTATAAATACTGTATCTTAGTATTCTTGCATTAATAGGGAGTTGCTGCACACTGCAATTTCATCCATGCAAAGTAATTTTTATTCTGTGGCAACTGGCAAACACTACTTTAGTAGAACAATATGAAAGCATTCTGCCTGTATTTTGTTGCTTGCATGTGTAAGATGTGGTGCACGTTTTGTGCTCTCAGGCAAACTATATTCTCGTCAGATTTCCACAATCATGAATACATTTTTTTGGTTGTTAGTTGCGATGATACAGGGCTACATATGCATTCTGTCAGAAGCCCTTAAGTCACCTATTCTTAATATTCTACTTTTCTATGTAAATCTGAATATTCGATTCTGATACATTCTACAGTTTTTACATCCCTATAGACTTGACCGCAACTTATTTCCTTGTATACCATACCTATACCATGTCTACAACATGCTTCACTGATTTTATCTCCTCGACTAAAAGATCATTTCTGACAATAAGTAAGTCTTACCAGCTGTAGGACTAGACCAAAGAAACATGCAATCCAGCCCAGCCCAGTAAAGTTTCTCTGTAACAAATAGATTGAGAAGATATTATTGTGTGCATGCTTCTCTGGGAATTGAAGTTATTTATTTGCATTTGCCATGTAGGAACTTACATTGCATTTGTCTACAGTCTACAACTGCATAAATAAAGATAATACGAATACAGCAAAGGCATGTAGATAACATCTAAGAATTTCTGGAAAATTTTCAGGCAAATGAACTATAAAATGGTAGTATTCCGGCAAACAGCTTTTAGGCAAAATCCAAGCTACGGCTACAAGAAATGCCGAAATATTATATTTTCTGCAACATATATATTTTGTGTTACCCATATTCTATACATATAGCACTGCATTTCACATTCGAATTATCAATAAACTGTGGTAATAGCTGCAAATAATTGTCCACTTTAAACTTGTATGTGAATAGTAATGAAAATTTGTGAATGTGAATGTAAATTTTCGGACTATCGATTTCATTTTGGACACGACTCGGCTTGAAATAGGGGTAAAATGTGGTAAATGGCTGCATTTTTGATGTCAGGCGATGGGAGACCAGTATGAAAACCTGTATTGAATTGTTTTTGACAAATAAAATCACTTTCTATTCTATTCTAACTAGCAATTATGAAGAACTGTGTATTGGAATTTTGGAATATTAATAATATCCAGTTGGGGCATTGTGAGAAATTAAAATTTATTCTTGCATTGAAATCCGTTAACACATTTCAAAAAAGTTGAACCGTTAGTGGTTACAAAATATATAAACACATAAACATCTCCCACATATGCTACGCCTCTCACACAGATGTTGTCCATATCTTATGATTCTGGTATGCCATTGTTGTATGCACACTAACTGTAAACCCATATTTCGTATGCCCAGGCAACACTCTACTATAATGCCCACATGCCCATGCCCAGGCAACTCTCTAATGGACCTTTAAAATTTTATAAAAAAAATTATAGAGACAGAAAAGTTGAGATTGGTGTAAATCCGGTCTTACCTCAAAAACTTTTTAAAAGTTTGTAGGGAAAAATGGTCGAATTTCGTAGATTTCCCTATCATCCATGTAAGTATATTTCAAATTGACCTAACTCAATGACCCATCGACCGATTGACTCCATTTTTCAATGGTGTCTCCGAAGGAAGCTAAATAGGCTACCCTGGAAGTCGATGTCTCACACCGCTTTTGAGTTATCGTGCTAACAGGTACACAGACAGACAGAAGTTCAATGCGAAACCATAAACTAGAAGCTCAGGAATCGCTAGTTAAATAACTTGCGGTTTACAATTTAGAGTGTCGACTATAGTCAGGATACAAGGCAACTGTTACAATACTAAATGGTCCTGTTTAGCCTTAAATTAACTTCCTTTGTGGTATAGAACCTTTGTGCCATCTTCTTTTAGCAGTTATAGAATGAAATTATTTTATCGACAGTTTTCTTGAATCAGGTCTGTAGATTTGGGAATGGGGATCCACATAAAATAACTTTAATTTGTCGGACTTGTATCTACCATTCGTCGGGTAGGGGACTCACCCGAAGCTCTTCGTAGGGATCTATTTCCATTGGCTGGGTGTTAATTCTGCTAATATTAATTTTCTGATTGGCTACAATATTTATTATGTATATACCAAATACACTGAGTAAGCCTTCTCTGGGTGCTTTCTGTCTTCTCTGAGTTACTAATAAACGTTTACATGTTTAGAAATTATA